>JAACJN010000129.1:0-127716 GCA_013368555.1 Collybiopsis confluens | reverse complement strand
TTTTGATAAGCCCCAAGTCCCTTGCCTTGAACACGACGAAGCTGACTTTTAAGGGAGTTGTTACTGGTATTGTTTTGAATGTGCCGTCGATGTAATATTTTTTTCATTCATTTTTTGCAGGCGAAAAGCAAGACGAAGAACAGGACAGAGAGAGGTCAACAAGAAAATCAATACGCTGGATTTTTCTGATGACGAAGGCGCCCTCACCGAAGGGGATGGTGAAGAAGGGAACTATGAAGGGGATGATGAATGGCATGTACGTTGTTCATGGTATATGGGTCAATTTTTTTTGCTGACCTCGTTGTTTATAATGCTCCTAGCTTCTTCGCGTAGAAGACGTTCCTTCTAAAGCGCAATCTCAAAGAAAGTAAAAGGTGGTAGTCAAAAGATTCTTGTCTCCGACTTTTCAACAGGAAGCTTGCTGTCTTCGCTAACGATGTGCAAGAGCAGCGACGTGTGTTGTAAACATGTTTCCAGAAGATCCTACTTTCTGCTGGGAAATTCTGACCGAAGAAATTCAGTTATTGGCCGCAGAGGGTCGAGCTGAAAGCTTCCTGGAATCGCTGCAGGAAATCAGCTACAACGTTGATGAACGAGATCTCTTTCTGCGGTTTGTATGTAGGGCATAAGTGGGATTTTTGTATCATTACCTGACAGTTGTTAGATGTCTTACGGTGTGCCGGCTATTCGCCTGGATATGGGAAAAGAGGCGCGGATACGGACATCCCAATTTTACCAAGTTCCTGGGACCTTGTCTCCTAATGAATTGTCAGGTTGTTTATTTCCAGCATCGTTTCCGCATTCGCTGACAGACTCGGATTTTATGAAGTAGATCAATTCCGTGAGCTGGTTACTGGGAGATCGCCGATACCATCATGGAGAGGTTGATGTAGAGGTAGTATCTCTTTTATCCTTGGCTTCTAAAAGTAAGCTGAAGACGCAGAATAGGCAAAAATTTGTAATAATCGTCCTTTCAATTCGCCGCTACTAAGTATGATTCTCCGGGGCTACCTTATAGAAGGGCAAGCCTAAACAGGACCAACTGCTAGTGGCTCGACTGAGGAGAGAAAGGTCTATCCCAGTTCCGCTTATAGCGCTTGTTACTTTCAGGTTAGTACCTACCAGCATATGTCAATTCTTTGTTTAACACAACTTTCTTAGATTGGACACGCACTTCAAGAATATGTGTCTGGGTACAAGGTTGAAACCGCTTTTTCTGCATCCAATGATGCTAGCCAGTAGGAGATACTATTCAATTTTGTGTCATGATAATCATGTATCTTTCAATCTAGCTTTCGTGCGATCATGACTACCCTCACCACAATTGGAAAGCAAGCTCCAGAGTATCTCAAATTCCTTCAGACCAACTTGTATAGTCAGATGATGTGAGTCTTGGCTCTAAGCTATGGTTTTTTTCTGAATTCTTGTTAGCACTGTTGGTCCAGAGATTGTTCCCCCGCAGACATACGACTATGAGAATCTAAATGATTTTGCATTAAAACAACACAAGATATTAGATAGTAATAATGTAGATGTGAGTGATCATGACTCAGATGAAGGCGAGAATGGGACTGAACAAGGAGAGTATCATAATGATTGAACTGTAGTCTGTGGATTAGCTATTTTCTTTGATATTAAAGTTGAATGCGCTCAACAAACCCTAAATGTCTTGAAAGTAACCTTGCAATGTTTTTGTTATCTTTGATTCAACCTCAGAGGATACTTACCAAGCTTTGAAGCAAAGCAGACGTCCCAGAAATCACTCTTAGTTGAAATGAGGTCCCAGCACTACCCTCCAAAACCAGAAGTATAATCTTTTGGTTGATTATAATGAGCCTTTGTCATATACACATACAGCTCAAAATTGTACTAGTAAATAAAGCAGTTGAATGAGGGTTGAATGAGGGTTCAGTTGAGAAAGCCTAGGGTTGTGTCAGGGAACCTCAGATGACTCATGGCCAAACATGTATGATCTCCAGATCAATCACAGTACAGTATTTTATAAAATATATGCAGCCTTAGGTCAAGCAAAAAGTTAAGATTACGATTTTTAAAATCAATTACACCATACTATTGTATAGTATATATACAGCTACAGGTTACATAGAAGGGTTTCAAGGTTAAAGTAGGCTGAAAGAAGACTGTAACAGGCATTTGAGAATGCCTGATAGAGTGTATATTTGGTTTTGTGTTATGCTCAATGTCATATGTGACTCTTCAGAATTTAATGCATGATCTTTTAGTATATGATAATATACTTTTTATGAAATGTGTGAACTCTTACAGCTTTTCAAACACAGATCACTCATCTTTGAAGCACATACATTAACTCTCACATTCTGCCTCTACTCAATTTTTGTTGACCAAAGCTATATGAAGTTGATTTCAAGTGTATATTTATACTATTAAACGTACTCAAACTTACTCTTGGAGCTCCCTTTAAACTTTTAAACTGAAATGGAACTATGTCAGAGACCTCCAGGGAACTCAGGGTTCCTTGTGGCTGAATGGGGGAAAGGCAAATCATCTTTTGGTTTGACATAGTATACCATCACAAAAGATATATTTAACATTTGGCTATCCAGAGTTTAACATTTAGTCTTCTAAAGAATGTTTACATGTTGAGAAAGATTTCCAGGGCTCAGATTTAATGGCACTCAAACTCCCTCAAATAAATTGCAATATGCTACAGTATATAATATATACAGCTTCAGGTTGCATAGAAGGGTTTCAAGGTTAAAGTAGGCTGAAAGAAGACCGTAACAGGCATCTTGAGAATGCCTGATAGAGTGTATATTTGGTTTTGTGTTATGCTCAATATCATATGTGACTCTTCAGAATTAATGCATGATCTTTTAGTATATGATAATATACTTTTGTATGAAATGTGTGAACTCTTACAGCTTTTCAAACACAGATCACTCATCTTTGAAGCACATACATTAACTCTCACATTCTGCCTCTACTCAATTTTTGTTGACCAAAGCTATATGAAGTTGATTTCAAGTTTATATTTATGCCACTAAATTTACTTTAAAGACACTTGTGTTTCCTCAAATTGCACAGGTCTAGGGGACCGTCTCATGGCATCCTAGAAAAGCCTATGGCTTCAAGGTGTCTTTGGTGACGAGGATACCTTTGAATTATTCCAAGGGAAGTATAGAACAACCTCAATAAGCATAGGTAAATGAGCCTTTTTCCTGATGCGCTCTTTTCATTAACAAAGCATTTGTCAAACAAAACAAAGTACGGACTTTCCCGCTGAAAAACCCCATTGACATCTATAACATTGACGGCACCAAATATCAAGCGGGACAGATCTCCCACTTTGCGCGTCTAGCACTCACAGTGGACAGCCAGGAGTGCTGGACGGACTTCCTTGTCACGGATCTAGGCACCGAAGGGATCATACTGGGTCTGCCTTGGCTTCGTAAAGTCAACCCGAAAGTCGATTGGGAGAAGGGCCGTCTCTCAATTGAACCACAGGTAGAAGCAATACGAGCCACGGAAACGGAGGTAGAACCGACAGCTGAAGAAGAACCCCCGCTCTGCCGGATCCGAGCAAACAGAGCAATCCGTCGCTCCTGGGTCAAAGGAGGTATTCTCCAGAATGCGCAAGAAGAAGTATGGTGCGCCGCAGGGTACACCTACTCACAGCAACTTGCAGAAGAGGCACACAAGGGCGACCCATCAAAATGTTCGAAGAAATGGTACCCAAACAGTATCAGGACTTCAACAAGGTATTCTCCGAAACAGCGTCAGAACGGCTACCAGCTCACAAACCTTGGGACCATGCAATTGATCTGGTACCAGGGGCACCAGAGACAATGCGCACCAAGGTTTATCCAATGTCACCTAACGAGCAGGTAGAGCTAGACCAATTCCTGAGCGAGAATCTACGCAAGGGGTATATTCGCCCATCCAAATCACCGCTCGCCTCTCCAGTCTTCTTTGTCAAGAAGAAAGACGGCAAGTTACGTTTTGTCCAAGATTACCGCAAGCTCAATCAGTTCACGATCAAAAATCGCTACCCCCTTCCGCTAATCGCCGATATCATCAGTCGCCTCCAGGGAGCCCGGTACTTCACAGTCATGGACGTCCGATGGGGTATAACAACATCCGGGTAAAAGAGGGTCATGAATGGAAGGGAGCATTTGTAACAAACCGAGGCCTGTTCGAACCCCTTGTCATGTCTTTGGACTCACAAATTCCCCAGCAACGTTTCAAGCCCTGATGAACTCAATCTTTACAGACTTGATCGCAGAAGGAAGGTAGCGGTATACTTGGACGACATCCTCGTATTCACCAAAGATCTTGAAGAGCATCGTAAGGTGGTCCGAGAGTTTTGGCAAGACTGCAGAAAACGACCTGTACCTGCGCCCCGAAAAATGCAAGTTTGAACAGAGGCAAATCGAATACCTGGGACTGATAATCCGAGAAGGAGAAGTAAGAATGGACCCGGTTAAGGTATCGGCCGTTCGAGACTGGGCTACTCCCAAAAACCTTCGAGAAGTACGGGGTTTCTGGGCTTTGCAAACTTCTACCGCAGGTTCATCCGAAAATTTGCTCAGATCGCCCGACCGCTCAATGACCTCACTAGAAGAACACCAGATTCGACTGGGGAACACGAGAACAGGAAGCCTTCGAAACTCTACGCTCGGCCTTTGTCTCCGCTCCAATCCTAAGCCTGTGGGACCCCAACCGACCCACACGCATTGAAGTAGACGCCTCGGGATTTGCCACAGGAGGCGCCCTCATGCAGAAACAAGATGACGGTCTCTGGCATCCAGTTGCGTTCCGTTCCTCCTCCATGCTACCTGCTGAAAGAAACTATGAGATCTACGACCGAGAGATGCTAGCAATCACCGAAGCCCTGAAAGACTGGAGGAGTTTCTTGGAAGGAGCACCGGAGCCATTTGAAATCGTCACCGACCACTCAAACCTCAAATTCTGGCGCACGGCACAAAACCTCAGCAGACGACAAGCACGATGGGCCCTCTGGCTCTCGAGGTTTGACTTCCATATGATCCACCAGTCCGGAAAATCAAACACCCAGGCTGACGCCCTCTCTTGTATGTCACAGCATCAGATCTCAGACGAAGACGATAACCGGGAGCAAATTGTCCTGAAACCCGAACATTTCATTCGCGCCGCTCGTACCATTCTCGTCAACCCCCTGGAAGATCTGATCCGACAGGCATCTCAGAAAGAAGCCGAGGTACTGGAGGGCCTGGGAAAGTTGAGGAAGAACGGCTTGCAACGACTCGCAAAACGGCTTAGCAGACTGGGAAGAAGACAAAGGGCTAATCTACCACCGCGGACGTTTGTATGTACCCCGGACAAGGACCTCCGAACCGAAGTACTTCGACAGTGCCACGATCAACCAACCGCAGGACACCCCGGCCTTCACAATACCTGGACTTAGTAAGCACCCACTTCTGGTGGCCAACACTACGCTCCTTTGTGGAAAAATACGTGGAAGGTTGTGAAATCTGCGCCCGAAAGAAAACACTCCGTCACCCCCATGCCATTACAGAACCCCTCGACGTCCCGAACGGCCTATGGGAGGAGGTTGGTGTCGACCTCATCACCCAACTCCCTCAGTCAAACGGATTTGACGCCATTCTTGTCTGCACCGACCTCTTCGGAAAACAGATCCACGCCATCCCTTGCACCACCAACATCACTGCTGAAGGAGTTGCCGACCTCTACTATCGTGAAATTTTCCGCCTTCACGGCCTCCCCCTCCAATTCATCTCCGATCGAGGCCCCCAGTTCTCCGCAAAACTGATGCGCACCCTACTCTCCCGTCTCGGCATCAAATCAAACATGACCTCCGGCTACCACCCACAAGCAAACGGCCAGACGGAACGTGCAAATCAGGAAGTCGAAAAATACCTCCGCCTCTACGTAGACCGACGACAGGACGATTGGGCCGAACACCTCCCGATGGCGGAGTTTGTCATTAACTCTTGTACCCACTCCGCAATCGGCATCTCCCCCTTGAGCTCACCTACGGCTACCAACTCTGTTCAACATCCCTGTCGGTCGCCGTAGTGGCATTCCCGGGGTGGACGACCGTATCCAGATACTGCGGGAAGCACGTCAGGACGCCGGAGCAGCTCTCCACTTAGGAAAACGGAAGCAGAAGGAGCAGTTTGAGAGGGGAAAACGAAAAGCCCATCAGTTCAAGGTCGGAGGACGAGTATGGCTCAGCGCAGAAGACATCAACCTCCAGCTATCCAGCGAGAAGTTAGGCGACCGACAACTCGGCCCTTTGAAATCCTGGAAAAACTGGGCCCCCTCGATTACCGACTCGATCTACCCCTGTCACTAGATCGCCTCCACAATGTATTCCATGTCGACAAACTCTATCCCTGGAAAGGCAACGAGGTAAACGGCGAAATACCAGCACCCCCGGAACCAATCTACCTCGAAGAAGAAGATGAACCAGAGTACGAGGTCGAAAACATCCTGGATAGCCGTATTCGGTGGAAAAGGCTTGAGTACCTTGTGAAATGGAAGGGGTACGACGCAGGTAACAACTCATGGGAACCGGCAGCAAACCTAGAACACGCACCAAAGATGGTCCGGAACTTCCACAAGAAGCACCCAAAGGCGCCGCGGCTATAATCATCGAGGACGATGGTGCATAAGGAGGGGGGTAATGTCAAGAAGCGTACAAAGGACTTAGATTTATTTTCACTTTATCACATGACCGTTCCTCCGACTCCTTACTTACAGATACTTACATCGGTACGACTCCCTTATCTCCATTGTTCTCCTCTTCTATTGTCTACCTCTACTCCGATTCGCTGCTATTGTTTGTACATCCCCATGACTTCACCTTCGCTCTCACACTGTCACACACTTACCGCTTTTATTCCACTTCACTCCCGCGCTGTCAACCTTTTGCTCTCACACTATTGTCTTTACACCTTTTCTCGTTCTGACTCGTCCTGACTCGTTCTGACTCTCTTATTGTTCCAATACGTATATAAGCCAGTACTTACCACCTGGCTCCCCATCTTGACCTCTTTGTCGTTGGACCAGGTAAGCCTCCGCTGTACTAGATACTTCTTTATATATTAACTTTGTCGTTGGGACCAGTATCTGCTATCTCCGCTTAAGCCTCTGCTCTGCTGCCTTGCTCCGCTCTCTTGCACTTCTGATCTGTCACATCATCGCTCCGCACCCCCGCTCCGTCCGTCAGACTTCTTTGTGACACCGGTGACTTCCGCTGCAACGACTGTTTATCAATTCAGCGACGATGACTTTAACGGTATGAGCTCACCGTCACTTCGTGTATTCCCCCCTAATCACCCTAATCATAGACTGGGACTCGAAAATTATCCCGTTCTAAGTGAAAGGGGGGGCGAACGTGATAGTGTAGTTATACTCGCTGTACCTTCCGTCAATAAAGATAACTCGGTCATTGTTCCGACATACCTGGATAGTGCAGCCCACACTGGTGTATACGCGATCGTCGGCGGTTCATAAATTACACGCCTACGAAAGCCTTAGGTCATATGGCGGAAGAGGGAAGTAAAGGAACCTTCACTATTGAAGGGTATGGAATTGCCGAAATCTCTATAAGAACAAATGAGGGATCAGTCAACCTTCTACGCTTTCCTGCAAAACACGTACCGTCCTTTGGAATGAATCTTATTTCTATTCCATCACTGGATAGAAAAGGGCTACGTGGTGAATGGGGAAATGGTATGTTTATGGTCAAGGATCCTGCTTCTGGAAGAACCGTTGTTGACGGTCAGCTCGCCAAGACGCGTAGTAGACACGGTAACGCGCAGTGCGTGGGATCACAACTACCACAACCCAAAACCAAAACTATACCAAAAACGTGTTTAGGTAAGTTAGGACGGGTTCCGCCTTATCAATTTTATAAAGGTGCGAGTGTGCTTGTCAAAGGTTACGCGGGTTCCGCAAGAATCTATCACTTTTATCTTTCTTTATCCACAGGAGCTAGGGCTCAACTGCTTCGGCGTTCGACTACGGTGTAGCCTAACTAGGTTTTGGTATAACTTTGGATCGCTTTCAGTCAAAGTAGGGGCACACTGGCCTTCCTAACTCAAACCAAACTCGAAACGGACTTTTGCCAGTGACGAAGGGGCTAGGGCTCAACTTCCTCGTATGGACTTTGGATAGATCAACGAAGGGGGGCAAGGGCTCAACTTCCCAACGAAGATAGGACAACTTTGGTATATACTCGGTTTAGTTCACCACAACCTGAACCGGACTAACACAATGCGAGGGAGCTAGGGCAATCGACCTCGACTTTCCAACTTTGGTATATACTCGGTTTAGTTCACCACAACCTGAACCGGACTAACACAATGCGAGGGAGCTAGGGCAATCGACCTCGACTTTCCAACTTTGGTATATACACAGTCTAGTTCACCACAACCTTGACCGGGCAAATTTCGTATCTTTTCTTTTCTTTTCTTTTATTGGCTACACAGGAGTTTTCTCGCTGGTTTGCACTTCTCAGACGCCCACTCCGGCAGATACTGAGCAAAATATAATGTATGGTGAGATCCGCACTGGGTAATCTAAAGTTAGGATACATACGTGCGGGGTATATAACTGTAAAATAATAAATAATACTAAAATTCCCAAACCCAAAAAATATTCAAGAAATGTGAAACGTCGACTCCACTTCCACTTCCAGGTAAACCGACCGCCCTAATAGTCCTTCCTAACTTGTTTTCGTAGGATCCTTCCATTTCGAGTAAGAGGTCGACAAATCGGATGGTAAACGGATCGGCTAACTTGTCCAGAGTTGGTTAGAGCTCCTTGATAATTCTTTTAACCTTTGGATACACTCCAGTCTCTAGTTCCGCAGGTATACACGAGTCATAACTGATCTGGCATCGGAATGTCGGTACCGGTCCTTGTGGACTAGGCCTAACTCGCCAATCGTACTGGACGTACTCTCAACAATTCCTCCGTTGAGTGCGAAGTATCCTAGCTTCTCATTACATATCTTTTAATGTATGTCGCATATATCGACACTTAGTCGTATCATATCATGTCATTTCATACTTTGCTTTTCGTTCCATTGGTACAAGTACTCAGTATCATCGAATAACATTTCGGGTGAAACCAAGTTAGGACTCGATAAGAGCCACTGGAATAAGTGCCACGTGTTAAATAGCCTCGCAGGTCTTCGATCCCTTGATACGAAGCAAGTAACTAGCTCATATATGAGACCCTTGGCGGTTTATGGGTGAGTCTGCTAACTTTCGAGAGTTAGGACCAAGTTCTCATAAGCCATCATACAGAAGATGTGTATGGTTTACCATCGACCCAGGTAAACATAGTTAGGACGCCATGGTCCAATCCTCGAGTAATCGCATACATAGTTGCCTAGCTTGTTAGCTGACGACTAGGGCTCGTCTCAGCTCTCAAGTATACTTTCATAACTTAGAAAGTCGTACTTTGGATGATTTCACGCATGAACGCAAATAATCGCATCATCTCCCCCAAACTAAAAGTTCTGACGTCCCCGGTCATAGCCTACTCTGGGTTCAATCTGTCATCCAACCTCTAAGTGCCTAACACTATTAAAGAGGAACTTAACACGCTTTTACATTTCTGTTCATCTCTTATCATATCTTGCCGAGTCCGGCTGCTACATATTATCGCTTTGATCCCAAGACTCGTATCAATCAAATTAGTTCGTCAATCAAATTGATCTCCGGACCTATTTCCAATTGACTGTATTAGCCACTTTGGCGTCGAATTTCTCTTCAAAGAGCAGTCAGAATACTGCTCTTCGCGGTATTGCTTCCTTTTATTGAACGTCGGAGCTATCAAGTAGTATTGTTGTACCACCTTGCTTAACTGGCCTAACTTAACAATACAATGCTTGCTCCGCTCATGGTCTAGAATGATATTCAAGGACTCTAGTTTCGTCTTCGGCGATCCAGTTCCTGTAATTCATCATCTGATTCATCACCGTCCAGATTTAAGTTAGGCACCCTGTTGAATGCGAAGTCATCATTCCAGATGTGTTCTTCATCATCTTTATCTTCAACAAGGGCGTGCAACTGTTCCGGAGTTAGGTCGATCAAGTTGTGAATGTTCTTCGGCAGAACAATGGTTCATTACGAGCGACATGAGGTATTACACGAAATGCGGCGACCTTCTCTTTTAAGACGGTACCATCCATTTCGGCAATAATATATGATCCTCCTTTTGTTCGCCGAATTACTACCATCGGTCCTTTGTACCGTAGATACATTTTCCGATCTAAACTCTTTTCGATTGTAGTGTTCCTAACTTGAACTAGGTGTCCAGGTTTGAAATTCCAATCTTTAATAACATGACGGTTTTTCTGTTCGAAAATCCTTAATTTCTTCGCTTTGTTTCATCTACCCGCTCAATCATATTGAGTACAAAGGTTCGATGCTTTGATAATGCTTTGGCTCGTAAGCCAATGAGTTCTTCACGAGTTAGGACACAATTTGGTGTATCTACTAACCATGTAGATTCAACAATATCGAATGGTAAGATAGGTTCAGCTCCAGTCACCAAGAAATAAGGTGAACATCCCAGACCGCGACGAGGCGTTACTCGATCGGCCCATAAATGTGTTTTAGGAAGTAGAACCACTTAGATACGTCTCCACCTGTAGATTTGGCTAAAGCTTGCCGAATATCAAGGTGAGCTCGTTCTATCTTTCCATTGGCCTGTGAATTATAAGGGAAAATTCGAATTCCTCGAATTCCGTACTTATTTTCTAGCCAGCTCAACATATTCTTCATTTGGGGTGCATTGTCCGTGACTACTTCGTCAGGACATCCCCATCTGCATATAATATCGTCGAAAAACCATTCGCCAGTGTCCTAGCATTCTCCTGTCTAAGAGCACGGGCTTCTGACCAAGATGATAATGAATCTCGAGCATGGACGATATATTTACATCCATTACTCGCAGGAGACATTACCATCGTGTCGACATGTATCTTTTGGAATAGCGACGGTGTGTGTGTCAAGTTAGGAGGCGTTTTGATTAAACGCATCTGCCGGTTTTGACATGGTACACACGAAGAAACATACCAGTGTACGTCCTTCGCTACCTCTGGCCACCAGAATTGTTTCTCAATCAATTCTTGGGTCGCAAAGGATCCTTTATGTCCCACACTATCATGCGCTCCAAAGAGGATTTGCATTCTCTTATCCCTATCAACTACTAACTGCGGCAGTCCTTCCGAAGAGTTAGGATGCCTATACAGCCTTCCTTGATCAACAAAGAATTTCTTAGCTTTTCGTATTAAATTATCTTTCTCTTTCCTTGTCATAGTGGAGAACGAATCCGGGTTAGGATTGTCATGCCACTCCTTAATTTTTGGTAACATTTCATTGTAAAGGTTGCCTAACTCCGTACGGTGTTTGACTGAGTAAGGATTTTCAGTATCAAACGTTCCATGTTCCTCTGGATATAAATCCTGAGTAAACACCGTCATAGGCATATCTGAGTCTTCATACATCTGATGCCTTTTGAATTCAAACATTTGTTCTTTGTCAACATAGGCTTGCAGGTCATCTTCAAAATCATCAACGCTTGTGGCATAGACATCCATAGTTAGGAAGCCACTTCGAGGATCAATTTTGTCTTTAAATTCATCGAAGTCGTATGGTAGTTCCTCAACCTGTTCTGCTACTGAGAACGGAATTGGTTCTCCATTATCTTTGTCATTATAGTCTTCTGGATTGATTGGAGGTCGAGCAGGTTGCCAGCCACCCGGTGTAATACAAGATAGGCCATCAGATCCATGCTTGACTCCTTTCATATGTACTAATGCAAAGTGATATTTTCGTATATCTTCGATCCAGCGATTTATAGTCGCATTTGGACCGCAACTGGGGTTATCCAACATGCCTTTAATATAGCTTGCATCAGTTTCGACAGTTAGGCGTCTACTCCCGTAAATTTGATAATAACTTGCCTCAAGGGCTAGTTTTAATCCATATAATTCTCGCTTAGCTTGAGAGAATTGTGCCTCTCGCTCATTTAGAGTTAGGGACCCGAAATAATTAAAGAATTTCTTCTTAGGATCATTCGGGTCAAGTTGGTAAAGGTACCAGCCTACTGCCTTGTACAAAGTATTGACAGACAGATTGACATCCCATTCATAATTGATAGGTCGTAAAGCCGGAGCTTTTTGAATTCCCTCTTTAAGTAACCTCATGGCTAACTCCTGTCTCGGTTCCCATTCCCAGGGAACATTACGAGTGAGTTGAGTTAAAGGTTCTGCTTTCTTTGCGTAATTTTCTATGAACATTTGAAGCTGACCAGCAGTTCCCAAGAATGCTCTAACACCGCTTTTATCTTTGCATGCAGGCCAAGTTAGGACAACTTCTGCAATCTTATCTTCAGGTACTCGACCTTTGTAAGTGCATTTATGCCCAACTACAACAATTTCTGGTCGGCATAAAAAGGTTTTCTGTCCCGAGAACGTTCCTCCAGCATACTTTAGACGCTGAACAACCCTGTTAAGATCTTGGAAATGTTCCCAAACAAACCTCCTAACTCCTTTATTGCCTTCCATTGTTTCAAATCCACCGTCAGGGAGCTCATAACGAGTAGCTGGTCCCCTAACTGGTACATCATCAACGTATGGCCATGTTACATGCGGTATTTCATCTCGTAAAATATATGTCATATCGTCATGGAAGATAGGAACCGAGTTAGTCCACCCCATTGGCAATTTTACCAATCGGTGTGCACCAAACGGCGTCTGAAAGGTAGTGAGGTCTCGGGAATCTTCCTCTACCTCCCTTTCGTCGTATCCAACATGAACATCCAAGGTTGTTCCACAGCTTCGTCCGGCGAAGTGCCTAGCTACATCTGCAGTAGCTGGAGGTATGCCAGAATGTTGAATCATGACTTTATTCAGCGGTTCAAGGCTGTGTACTAGCCTCAGTGACTTTCCATCTTTCTTCAGGACACAGAACCACTTGGAACGATAACTAGCATTTGATGGTTCATAAATTCCTGCATCTATCTTATCTTTAATAATTTTGCACACATCGGCATAGATTCCAGGTGGGATCGGAATATTTCTCTCCACCCATGGCTCGTGTGCTTGAGTTGGTATCCTAACTGGAGGGAAGAACTCTGGTTTAAAGGTTCCCCCTTCTTCCGGACACCACGCAAATGCTTTTTCTTGAAGTCTCATAAATTCGTGCATGAGCTTCCTCTCTTCAGGCCATAAGAAACCATCATCATGAGATTTGTCCAAAGCTTCCATTCTCTCCTGAGTATATCCTCCAGTTGGTACGAAATCTGGAGGATTGATAGGTAACTCCGGCATATCCTTCAATGGTTCACCAGTTATATGCCTTTTTATCCGAAATTCCTCAGATAATTCAGCTCTCACCGGCCTAACTTTAAGAGCGACGGGTTTGTACTTTTTCGACCCATAAACTCTTACTAACTCGCACTTTTGAAGCTGCCCCGGTTTGTTCTTTCTAGGAACGTAAACCGACGGTTCTCTAAAAGCTTTCTTCCCTGGAACGGGTTGCCGAGCTAATCGTTTAAGAGATTTCCATGAAATTCGTGGTTTCTCTTCACTTTTCACAAGATAGGACAGATTTGGATTGTCCGCCTCAAATTTCATAAACGTATCATACAGCGTAAAATTCGTTTCTTCGTTATTTTCCCTTACTTTTTCATTGATAGGAACATTTCGTTCCTGTTTGACAGTTTGCATGTAGGTCTGATGCAATGCTGTTGCGTTCCACACCGGTCCTAACTTTTGCAAGTACGATTCGATGGCGGCACCATCCATACACTCCTTTCGGACTTGTTCTTCAGATGCCAACCAGTACGATTCCGCAAGTTCTGTCCTCGTAAAATGTTTTCCTTCGGATTGGCGCCAACCATCCACCTCTAGTTCACCCTGCTCATCAAAATGGAACCCAATAGCGATTTCCTCCTCTCCCTGATCGCTAGTCAGATCTTCGAGGTTCGAAAATTTCCATCTGGCTCTGGTTTTGATGGTTCTTCAGGTGTAGGTAATTTTTTATAGTTAGGCACCTCATATCTCAAAGTATCCACTTTCATAACATTGGCTAACTTGCCACGAGCAAACGTAGGAACTACACATTGCCGTTTAGAGTTAGGACAAGTGATTGTGAGTTCCGTATCACCGTTTGTGAAAGTTTTAACGTTGCTTTCCGTCAACGCATCGAATGGTCTTCCCATAAGTAACATATATGGAGCACGATTTTGAACGTGCAACTGTAGGTAGATAGTAAGGTCACCAAATGTAAATGGGACGTTCCTAGCTAAACCCTCAGTTCTACCCAACCCTCCATGCGAATCCTGCATTTGAAGAGTTATGTTGGGGTCCCAAGTTAGGCCCAACTGAGTAGCCACTAGACGATCAATCGAAACAATCTGCAATCCAGAATCTAAGATTCCTTCAACAATTTTGTTTCTGTGATTGATTCGAGCCGCAATTGATCGTAGTCCTTTGCTGTTTCCCGCTACAACAATCATATCGCGTCTCTCGTCGTCGATGGGTAGGTCATTATGAAAACATTCTACCACATCTTTTTGTACCCAAGATCCTGCAGGCATTCCATCCCTTTCTTCGGACAGATACTCAAACATGATCTCTGGTTCGAGAGCTAGGTCATCAATGTCGATATAATTACCGCGCATTAATACTCCTGTAGGCATCTCCGGAATCTCAGTCTCGCCGTTATCAGTTAGGACAGCTACATACGCTGACTTTCCCCGTTTAGGCTCAACCCGTCGATTCTTGAGTCTCCTTTCTAGAATTTTCTTCACTAACAAAGAAATTCCTAGCATCTCTTCGACAGATAGCTGAACAGTGCCTTCCAAAACTTTGGTAGCTACTTCTTCCGCTAAACCATCCTTAAACAATTCGTTCCTAACTCGATAGCTAGGTTGTTTCAATTTTTCTCTTTCATTTGACATAAGAGATGGGTGAGATTGATCCAGTGCCTGAGAGTTAGGTACTTCAGAACGACGGTTCTGTACATCTGTCTCAGGTTGTGGCCGGAAGGTGATAGGTCGGACATTGTCAAAAGGTCGCTTCGCAGTGGCAGGGGACGGTCTGATGTCCCCATAACCAGCACTAGGCTGTTCCTTTGATACTACTTCCGTCCTAACTTTCTCCGCTGGCTCACTTTCAATCTCCGTACTTGTGTCCCTAGTTCGACGGAAATTCCGGTTAGGAATACCATCAAACCTATCTTTTGGAGGCATAAGTACACCATCAAACGCGACTTTCTTTTTAAACGCTGATTTCAGAGGTCCCGGAGGTGATCCCCTTCAATCATTGTTCGTATTATTGGAAGTTTTGCTAAAAGAACTCTCCGGTGCCTGCACAAACGAGCTAGTGTAGTTTCTTCCAAGTTGGTAGATACCACGACCAGGTCTAGGCTCCTTCATCGAGTCTAATAGTTTTTTCCCAAGTTAGGACGGTCACCATTTTGTGAATGATCCGGATATGATCGTTCGTTAAACCATCTAACTTCTTCAGATGGCCTTTGTTGGCTCATCTGCAACATTGCGTTCTTAGCCTCAGCTAGTTCGCGTAAGAGGACTTGTACCTGATCCTCGGAATCCAGCTGACGATTCATTTCATCTTCTTCTTCATCAACCATGTTCGCAAAGTAAGATTCTGCCTTGTCCCAACCTCGGGACTTAGCTATATCTTCGATCAATTTGTAACGAGGGGTATTTTTGTCATCACGGGTCATCCTAACTTCATCCCGCAATTTCATACGAGTTGAACCGTTGCCTTCCGGAACTAACCATCCTCTTTTAATGTAATCCTGATAGATAGGACACGCTGCTAACAAGTGATCCTTTGCTCGACACATGAAACAAAGTAATTGACAAGGACCAGTGTTTGAATAGGTGTTCCCATATCGAGCACTTGGTCCAGAGGGTCCGGATTGATTAAATCCATACCGATTCTGATTCCCTTCTAAGTTAGGCTGCCGTTGCGAAACAGCTGCTCCAACTAGAGAGGCCACAGTACTAAGACCTTCGCCAACTTTTAATGTCATTTGACGCATTTCCTTTAGCCATGCTTCATTGACATCTTTTTGAGATGCTAGACGCTCCTTTTCAAGCTCTAACTTCTCTTTCTCATTAACACTATCTTTGGAAGCGGACTTCCACAAATCTGAGATGCCTCCTTCAACATCGTTCTCCTGCTTAATCTTCCTGACACTTTTAAGGTAGTCAAAGTTCGAATGGGCAGGTAGACCCGACGTGAGTGGATAGGCTATCTGGCTTTGTCTATACGACTCTGGGTTGGTAGAACCAATACCCGACGACCTTACGGAAGTTAGGCCGTATATAGATTCGTAGTTCGACAATGAGAAAACTTTTTCCGCCGCCGCTACTGCTTCTTTAAGCGTAATAGGATCCTCTTTTCTTTGATTACCAATTGTTGTCGGTTTTATATCTCTCCTAACTTGATCAAACACCATACTTCGAGTACTCTCCTCGAATACCTTCAAGTAGGTGCGTACCGCATCCCTATTAGCTAGGATGGGTCGATCTGTCATTAACTTTTCACATTCTGTTACAAACAGAACGTTATAAAGTTGAAACTCGGCTTTCTGCCTTATACTCAGGGGTTCGTACTCGTTGACAATTCGGTCTAACTCGTACATTGACCCTGCGACATCTAACATTTCTTCAGGAAGAATATTTCGGACCTCTTTTACAAATTCATCGTAGTTAGGCGTCCTAACACTCTTCATGCCCATAAATAGCTTTCTGGTCGGATATGTACTCCAATCCAGAGCTAGTTTTAACTTCACATCGTCCGACGTAATGCCGTTTGAATCAAAGATCCACTCTGCCGCCTCAAACCACTGAATAACTCCGACTGGGTCTTCGATATTCAAGATAGGAGGGGTCTTATATAACTTCGGTAACTTTTCGGCTGCAGCAGCCAACTGAGTTACCGCATCATTTGAAAGGGTTGGTAACCCGATCTGGGGAATATTGTTCCGATTTGACATGTTTTTCGATTTTTGTAAGATAGGATGAGAAGTAGACGAGATAGAATGCGAGAGATTGAGATTTGGAAAGGAAGACTGGAACCAAGACGAGAAAATAGACGGATAATCGAAAGAAAGTGCTGGGGTTTGGGTTTGTGTAGAGGCGAGATTGGTTGATTCGAAGTCGAAAGGATTCGGTCCTTGCTCGTTATTAGAGTTAGGACTATCACTGATCGATGTTAAAGGTGATTCTGGTTGTTCTCTAAACTGGTCGTCGTCGTCTTGAGACGCCGAACGTACAGCAGGAGATTTTGGGTATGCTCCAATAGAAGGACTTTCTGGTTCAACTACTGTTGCTTTTTCTTTTGCTTTACGAGTTCGCCCTCTATTATCTGACAAAGGGTTCACTGATTTCGCTTTTCTTTGACGTGCTTCGACGCAATCTAACTCCCCAAAGTCAACGATTTGAACTCGAGATGAATTCCGAGTGTTACGCTTCGACGATGGTTTGCCTATCTTGTTTTTGCAACGTACAAAGGGTTTTTGTGGCTTTTAGGCCTATAGATTCTTTTAGAACCCCTCGCGGTGGGCTCCAGATAACGCGCAGTGCGTGGAATCACAACTACCACAACCCAAAACCAAAACTAAACCCAAAAACGTGTTTAGGTAAGTTAGGACGGGTTCCGCCTTATCAATTTTATAAAGGTGCGAGTGTGCTTGTCAAAGGTTACGCGGGTTCCGCAAGAATCTATCACTTTTATCTTTTCTTTATCCACAGGAGCTAGGGCTCAACTGCTTCGGTGTTTGACTACGGTTTAGCCTAACTAGGTTTTGTATAACTTTGAATCGCTTTCAGTCAAAGTAGGGGCGCACTGGCCTTCCTAACTTAAACCAAACTCGAAACGAACTTTTGCCAGAGACAAAGGGGCTAGGGCTCAACTTCCTCGTATGGACTTTGGATAGATCAACGAAGGGGGGCAAGGGCTCAACTTCCCAACGAAGATAGGACAACTTTGGTATATACTCGGTTTAGTTCACCACAACGTGAACCGGACTAGCACAATGCGAGGGAGCTAGGGCAATCGACCTCAACTTTCCAACTTTGGTATATACTCGGTTTAGTTCACCACAACCTGAACCGGACTAACACAATGCGAGGGAGCTAGGGCAATCGACCTCGACTTTCCAACTTTGGTATATACACAGTCTAGTTCACCACAACCTTGACCGGGCAAATTTCGTATCTTTTCTTTTCTTTTCTTTTATTGGCTACACAGGAGTTTTCTCGCTGGTTTGCACTTCTCAGACGCCCACTCCGGCAGATACTGAGCAAAATATAATGTATGGTGAGATCCGCACTAGGTAATCTAAAGTTAGGATACATACGTGCAGGGTATATATACTGTAAAATAATAAATAATACTAAAATTCCCAAACCCAAAAGAATATTCAAGAAAATGTTGAAACGTCAACTCCACTTCCAATTCCATGTAAACCGACCGCCCTAATAGTCCTTCCTAACTTGTTTTCGTAGGATCCTTCCATTTCGAGTAAGAGGTCCGACAAATCGGATGGGTAAACGGGTCGGCTAACTTGTCCAGAGCAGAGTTAGAGCGTCCTGATAATTCCTTCATCATTTAGCCACACTCCGGTCTCTAGTTCCGCAGTATAGCTCGAGTCATAACTGAGCTGGCATCGGAATGTCAGTACCGGTCCTTGTGGACTACGGCCTAACTCTCCCAATGTACTCAAAGGTACTTCCAACAATTCCCTCGTTGAGGTCTGAAGTGTTCTAGCTTCTCGTTGCATATCTTTTCATGTATGTCGCATGTATCGACACTTAAGCATATCATATCATATCATTTCTTTGCCTTTTTGTTCCATCTGGTACGAGTACTCAGTTTCATCGAATAGTATTTCGGGTGAAACCAGGTTAGGACTCAATAAGAGCCACTGGAATAAGTGCCACGTGTCAAATAGCCTCGTAGGTCTTCAATCCCTTGATACGAAGCCAGTAACTAGCTCATATATGAGACCCTTGGCGGGTTACGGGTGAGTCTGCTAACTTTCTAGAGTTAGGACCAAGTTCTCATAAGCCATCTTTATTGAAGATGTGTATGGTTTACCATCGACCAAGGTAAACATAGTTAGGATGCATGGTCCAATCCTCGAGTAATCGCATACATAGTTGCCTAACTTGTTAGCTGACAACTAGGGCTCGTCTCAGCTCTCAAGTATACTTTCCGATCCTAACTTGGAAAGTTGTACTTTGGATGATTTCACGCATGTACGCAAAACAATCGCATCACCGCAATTCTTAGGAGAAATCAAAGCCCCTTCTCACTGCTGCATATAGATGACTACCGGTAAGATTCCCCCACTTTTTGCCCTCCGCTAGCTTGATGCTGATTTTTTTGCTGCAGAATGCGTGAAATCGTTCATCTCCAGTCCGATCAGGTGTGTATCTCTTTTTTCACCAAAAATTCATGCCACCGACATGCCTTTTTGTGACGCTAGTGTGGTAACCAAATTGGTGTGTCTCTTTTTCAATCTTAGCGTGCAGCGCGCGTTCTAAAACTTTTGTCATTTAGGTGCCAAGTTCTGGGAAGTATGTCAACATTTATACCTGCTGGCTTTGGTCTTTTTCCGGACTGACATTCCTGTCCTTTGTTTGGCACTTTAGGCCGTGCGTAAACCATTCCTATCTCCCAGAGATCCCTCCAATGACATCCATATAGGTATCTCATGAACGCGGTATTGAGCCGGACGGTCAATACAAGGACAGTATCACCAACCTGCAGCTCAAGTGTATCTTGGTTTACTATACCGAGACAGGCAACAAGTACATGCCTTGTGCCAAACTAGTTGATCTCGAGCCTGAAACCATGGACTCTGTTTGCTCAGGCCCATTGGGTGGTCTCTTCCGTCCCGACAACTTTGTTTTCGGTCAATCTGGTGCTGGTAACAACTGGGCAAAAGGACGTACGTAAAATCTCATCTACTCGTCTTCCTCGCCTGTTCTGACACGTATCATCTCTACAGACTACACGGAAGGTGCTGAGCTCGTTGAGTCTGTGCTCGATGTTGTTTGCAAGGAGGCTGAAGCTACTGAGGTAGTTTGCTCTTTCTTCTCTGAGAGAAAAACTATCTGACAACGCTACAGCCTTACAATGCCACCCTTTCAGTATACCAGCCCGTCAACTCTGACGAGACCTTCTGTATGAATTATGAGGCCCTTTACGACATCTGCTTCAGGACACTCAAGCTTTTGGCACCAACGTACGGCAACCTCAACCGCTTTGTCTCCCTCGTCATGTTTGGATTCACCACCTGCTTGTGTTTCACTGGCCAGCTTACCTCTGATTTACAAAAATTGGCTTTCAACACGGGTAAGTCATCCTTTTATATAACCCACCACTCATTTAACGAGCTTTTCTATCAGTCCCCTTCCCTTGCATCCACTTCATGACCAGCTTCACTCCTCTGGCCCGCGGTAGCCGACAGTACGGTGCTGTGACCATTCCGAGCTTACTCAACAGATGTTCAATGCCAAGAACACAATGGCCACCTCTGACCCGAGACACGGTCATTACCTCGCCGTGTATCATGATCCTCGCAATCAGCATTGCCATTTCTTCAAACCTACCATATACTTTGGCGGATCTTGTTCTCAGTGCTCTTCTCTATAATCGTTCACATCGCTTACATCACTGATTGGTCCCTCCTCACTCCTTTCCTACCCTATGAACCTTTTTACGGATACTAGTTGTTTGCATGGCTTGTTATCTTCTCTTACAATCCTTCTACAAATATTAATCATTCAAATTGCTCGTTAATTTTTCTTGCGCACCTTTTCTACCCTGTGAAATGCATTTCTACGGATATTAATCATTCAAATTGCTCGTTAATTTCTCTTGCGCTCCTTTTCTACCCTGTAAAATGCATTTCTACAGATATTAATCATTCAAATTGCTTGTTAATTTCTCTTGCGCTTCTTTTCTACCCTGTGAAATGCATTTTTACGGATACGGATACTTAAGACATTTTGTGAACATGAATGTGTGATTTATATAAGTGTGAGGGTTTGATCAAACGGTTAGGGCGCTTATCTCTTTGTTCTGGCGTTCATGTCCATTCTGGTCCCTCCATGTCTTTCTCCAGCAAACACGCTCGTGTCTGGACCTGCTGTTATTGCGGTCGGCAGTGTCAGACAGAAAAAGGGCTCAACTCTCATCTCACTCAAGTTCAGTGCTGCAAGAAGGGACTCCGCTTAATGACGCTCCAGGCAATGCAGAATACTATCTGCGCTACTCCTCTCCCTTCCCACTCTACGACCTTTGGCGTTGATCAGCAGAATACTTCCCAGTCTCAAATCCCAATCCCACCCCACGGTGATCTTCAGCCCAATCCAGCTCAACTTGAACGTGCATTTCCAAATCCTGGCCCCAATTTTGATGTTTGCCACAGCTCTTCTGACAAGTCATCGGACTGCATAGAAGTCTTTCCAGGAGCCTCTGTTGTATATTCTCAGGGGAGAACTGCTCTGGACGAGTTCAATGACGACCGATTTGCATCTCACAGAGCTACAAACCTTTACTACCCTCTATCCAATCGAAGTGAATGGAAATTAGCAAATTATTTGCTTGGTTGTTCTATGTCAATGGCGGACATTGATCGTTTTTTGAAGACCAAAGTAGTAAGCAATCTTCTTGCTGGCGGTTGCCAGATTTTTCCCTAGTTAAACTTTTTTTGAGGCTCAGAATTATTCGCTCTCTTTTTGGACGGCAAAGGAGCTAAAATCATGCATGAATATGCTACCACCTGTAGCGTCATGGAAATCTAGGAGACTGAGTCTTGATCCAGCGTATCCTACGATGAAGAGTGTCCATCTTTTCTACAGAGACGCTATCGAAGTACTGCAGGATTTACTGAAGAGTCCGTTGATTCAGGACCACATTTCCTTCGCGCCCCTCCGTATCTTCCAATCCGCGGACAAAATCTCCAGAGTTTATGAATCTTGGCTTTCCAGCGATCGAGCTTGGCAGTTACAGGTACGGTTTATCGCAACAAAGTCGTATACTTCTGTAGTTTAAGTAACTGACCAGATATGTGGTCTAGATGGAGCTACCACCAGGCCGCACTCTTTTGGGCACCATTCTATCCTCCGATAAAACAACAATTTCTGTAATGACAGGAAACCGATGCGCTCATCCTCTGTTAATCAGTTTGGCAAACATCAAGTGTGACATTATTTCCAAAGCATCCCACAATCTTTTTCAACTTCTCGCCCTCCTTCCAATCCCGGTTTTCCGTCATAAAGCAACAGACGTTCGTGGGGTTCTCGAAAATTGACTCTTTCATCATTGCTGCAACATTGTTCTGAGGCCACTGAAAGTTGCAGCCGCCATTGGGCATTTAATGGCCGATCCTGTAGCTCAAGTGCGACGTTGTCATACCCCGTGCGCTGCCTGGATTGTTGACACACCAGAGGTGTCCCTCATAAGTTGTGTTGGTGGCGGGGGAAAAACTTCTCCTTTTACCATGGCCATGTACAAGGACTACGGCGATTCACTCAGACACCCGACCCGCAGCGGAAACTCCGCTCTCAAAACCATTGATCATCTCTCTCAGCTGGCTAATCCTCAAAATATCGAGACATATTGGCCTTTGGCTCAGAGTCGTCGGACCAATGGTGTTATCAACCCATGCTGGCGCAACTGGACTTCTTCCGATCCCGGCGAGTTCCTTCTTCCTGAGATCCTCCACCACTGGCACAAATTCTTCTTTGATCACGACCTGAAGTGGTGTATCAACGCTCTTGGTGCCGAGGAGATCAATTTTCGGTACAGTCTTGTGCAGAAAAGACAAGGATTTCGTGTCTTCCCGGAAGGAGTCTCTAGGCTCAAGCAGGTCACAGGGCGAGATCAGAGGGAGATACAGCGCTATATTGTAACCGTGATTACTGGCGCCACCTCGAACAAGTTCCTTGCCGCCATTCGGGCGATGTGTGACTTCAGATATGGTGGACAAGCTCCTCGATTCAACGACGTCACGTCTGATCGCATTCAGACAGCTTTGCAGGAGTTTCACCAGTATAAGGATGAGATCCTTCGGCTTTGTGCTAGAACAAACACCAAAGGCAAACCGCTGGGGCACTGGGAGATTCCGAAGCTGGAGTTCCTACAGTCCGTTTTTTCTAGCATCAAATTATCGGGACCTATCATGCAGTGGGATGCAAACAAAACTGAACGAGCGCACATCACAATGGTCAAGGTTCCCGCACGGTCAGGCAATGGCCAAAATTATGAAGTACAGATCTGTCGAGAGCTCGATCTTCAGTCACAAATGCGCAATTTTGATCTCATGACTTCAATGAAGGATGCCGACGTCAAGTTCAGGATTACCAGGGATGACGTTGACGCTGATGGGGCTGGGAGTGTCAAGGATAATGGTGAAGGTGTCACAGCGCCTTCCCGGTCTTCTTCCTCCATCGTCTCAACTACAGCTGATCTCAAGGCCAGCATTCTTCCAGTATCAGCAAAAATGTGGGGCTCCACCAGACCAAAAAAAGACTTGTTCGAGACTGCGGTGAATCTCCAGAGCAATCCCATTGCCCTGAAGCCCTTTCGATCGTTTCTCAGTAATGGGGGTCACACTGCAATTCATCTTATCTGACAGCCCGACCTCAAAACATGCTCCGTCTTGGAGGCGCAAGCTCTTTTCCAGCTGCCCGACTTTTCCGGGGCACTCAAGGACTACTTTATTAGAGAAAGATCTGGCATTTCAACCTTTACAATTGGCGGTAGAAGAACGGCGAGTAGTGTCCCAGAATTTGCATTCAAACTTCACATTTGGTCAAAGGTCACCATTCAGGGCAGACAGTATCACAATCTACTCCTCCCAAATGACATCTGTACTGTTTTCGCAACCCCACCTAGTTCTGACTTGCAGTGGAAGTTTGGGCGAAATGACTGCGTCGTCCTCAACATTGATGACCAAAAGAAATGGCCTTATAGTTCTTTAGAAGGTTAAAATCCTTTATCTGACATGAGTAGCTCGATACTGATTCAACTATTTTCATTTAGGTCATTGTGTCGCAATTGTCAAGATGATCTTTTCACTTTCATATCCAGCAAATCACGCGAACCATCCTGGAGCAGACCAATTTCTGGCATACTGCAAAAGGTTTGACGTTGTTAGTCAACCCCCTCCTCCACAGCAGTATGCACATCTTCCTTGTTACCACGCTTGGAAGCCACATTATCCAGATTATTTCAGTGGGTGCTACGTTCTTAGGAAGGCTTTGCGGAGCAGTGGCGCTCCTTTTGGTGATATAATACCTATCTCACAATTCCGGGCGCAGGTAGCTGTTGCCCCTCGATTGCGAAACGTCGCTGATATTCATCTCACTTCGTACAATGTTATGACTTACGCATCTGACTATCTCCTCAACAAGTTTTGGGACAAGGAGTTGTGGTATGCGTTCGAGAATGCTGACCCCTGCTTGTCGCCCGCTTTGTAATTCATCATCTGGTTTTCTTGGAAGCACGTACTACTAGTCTAGTATCTTGTTACATTTCTGAATGCAATACATACTTCTACGCCTCCGCCTGATGCCATAGTACCTGTCAGATTTGAATTGAGTTTTTGAATTGGCTCTGTGAGTGTTGTACAGAACTCAATTGCGCTTGTACAGGACTGAATTGCACTTGTGCAGCGCTGTACAGCACTGTCGCTGCTGCGAGCTCTGTGGACAAATACTGGTTTTGCTGATGTTACACTCATGCTCTAGTATAGCCTGAGATTCTTTGTAAACCCTGCTGCCTTAAAGGTTATGCTGAGGTGGACGCAGATGAGATCAATACACTCTATGTGATTAGAGTATCAATAGAAAAGTGAGATCTAAGGTCTGAATTTCTATTGAGAGCCTCAGTGAGCAGGAGGACAGTGTGGGCGGAAAGCATCATCATGTACGGGGGTGTTATTAAGCCACAGACTGCCCTATGGAGTTCCGATAAGTCCGATATCCAGAACTAGTGTCGGAGATATACAGCAATGCGGCCGAGAGTTCAAGGTTCAGTTCGGCGTTCAATGTTCAATGTTCGGCGAACGTTTTGGTCAGTTGTTCCGGCGTTCTCAGAACAAGACAACGGGCTGGAATCACACGAGAGCTGCCAGCCGGCAGCGCTAAGGATTTAATACGAACCTCCGATCGAGAATAGACTGAATAGATTTATTCTATTCTCTATTGGATCCCTAGCTATATATCCAAAATGTACTATAATCATTTGCCCCTGCCCCTGCTCTTTTTTCCACCACCACCTTTCCCGCCTCCGCGTCCAACACTACCTTTGGGTGCTGAAATGAGGGTTGGAATGGCATTCTGATTTGTATGTGATTGTGGCTTCTACATGTGTTAAATTGAGTGTTGATTGTATTACAAATGTCATCAAACAATACCTTTGCTTGCGCTTTTGGCGACTCCATTTCAACGTCCAACTCTTCGTTATCTCCGATTTGGCTATCATTACCAGGAGTTGGCGAAGGTGCTTTAGACTCGGTAGGATTATCCGGATCCACTTCACCAACGGGCTTCATTGCGTCCACCTCGGCTTGTTCTTGAGATGTTACGCTGGAGGCGGGAGACTTGTTGTCAGCCTTCGGTGGTTCTGTCACTAAGGGCATGGATGAGTCTGGTTGTTCGATATCCTCGGCTCCAGTGACCGTTGAGTTTGAGATTGCATGTATGAGAGGGGGCGCATTCAGTGAAGCAGAGGTTGGGGGACCGGGTGCTTCAATGACGTTAGCGTCAAGATTTGCAGGTGTAGGCGTTTTGGTTCTCGTTCGAGCCCTTGCTCCTGTCTCGTCTGCACTCGTCTTTGGCCTGCCCCTCTCGACCCCTTGCCCTTCGGTCCTGACAGGAGATTGCTTGTCATTCAGCCGTTCCGAAGCTCGACCCCGTGAGGCTGAACGAGACCTCTCGCTTCTCGCCTGCCGCTCCCGTTCCTTCATCCTCCTCATCCTCTCCAAGACATCCACCTCGCCCTGAACGACGATACCTGCGAGCCAGTCTGCGCCCGGAGCGTTGAGACTCGGTATTGACGGCGCAAGGACAATACTTGACTGAGAGCCTCGCGAACGTGAGGAGCTGCGCTGAGACGATCCATGCGGCGAGCGAGAAGAGCTGGAAGCAGGAAGTGATGGGTAAATTCTTTGTAATGGATATGACGTTGGTACACCCAACGCATTGGCAGTGACAGCCATAGCCGCTTCAGCTGTTATAAGTGGAAATTTATCGTCTTCGTCGTCTTCCTCCTGCCGATGGGGTGATATCGAATTCAATGTCGAAGCGACTTGATAAACGATTATAACGCGATCAACAAAAGTCAATTTAAAGAACATACCGGGTAGACCTCCGCCAAAAATCAGCATGTCCCTCGCTCCGGCTCTCTTGTCTGGACTGCTGCACAGCATAGGATTAAGAAATCCGCCCAGTGACGCAGCTGCAGGGGCCGGGAAAAGGTATTTGTCTGATAATACGGAACCAAGAGGCCAAAAACGTAATTTGGAAATATGCCGAAGATCACCTGGGCAAACGTTGGTAATGTTGAGGTAAATTGGGGGGACAAAGAGACGTACCTTTTCGAGTGAAAAACTCTCCGCCGTATTTACCACCCATTGTCAGCGACGAAGGCAGGGGGCCCATGAGTTCCATTATTTGGGCGATATGATCGTCATCCTATCAAATGTATCAGGACACGGGGCGTAAAGAGACAAGATAAACTTGCCTTGGAGTACCTCGACCCACTTGCAGGGTCGAAAAGATAATCACCTCCTGTGATGAGCTCGAACAACTGAACAGAATGAGATGCTGGAAGGAGAAGGAGAGAAAACCCTTACGACGCAGGCCAGACTCCACATGTCCGCGCTCGTTCCCCACTTTGCACCTAAAATAACTTCGGGGGCACGATACTGGCGCGTTTGAATATCGTCAGTAAAATGATGTTCGACCCAGGTCGCTGATCATCACCACTACATCAGTTGCTAAAAATTGGACAGAGGGACGAGACAAAACACACCATTCCCTAGATCAGCAATTTTGACGGTAATACGTTCTTCAACTTCCGGCTGGTCTGGTCCCGCATTTGTCATAGCTGAAACAGCGGCCTGAACGGAAGCCATGGCATCATTTGTGATAGGCATCTGTTCTGAGTCGAGAGGGGAAGGAGCATGGACATGGGAAGGGGCTTGTTGTGTGAGCAAAGAAACTTTTACTTTTGATTGAGGTTTCTTGCCCTTGGTCCTGAACTCGAGGACATCCTCCTCGCCTTCTCCTTGTTCTTCTTCAGCCACCAATGGTTCGACAGACTTGTCTAATGAAACCTGGTTAACACCCTCGGCAAGATCCTGAGTGGTAGGCATCTCGCTTGCGATTTTGCTCATTCCAAAAGCGTACTTGTCAAAGCCGGAGGACGAGGTGGAAGCATTGTGGGGATAGTTTGATTTTGGCAAAGGTCCTCCGGCACCAGCTAAATTGCTGAGAAAGCTGGAACTACCAAAGGAGGAAGAAGGAGAAGGTAACGGCTGGGAGGAAGTTATGACGAGACTTTCGGAACGAGGCGTTTGGTTGCCTCCTCTACCAGTGGATGGAGGGACACCGATGATGCGTCCGTTGGCTGAGTTAGGGCCTTGAGTGGCAGCATCTGCCTTGGCCTTTTCAAGTTCAGCAGTTATGATTGCCTCTACATCATCGATAGCGATGAGAACGTTTTCTGGTTTTAGATCTGTATGGATGACCCCACAGCATCTGTGCATGTAGTCGAGACCGAGAAGGACCTGCTTCCCGATCTGTTTGACGAGACCCATTGGTACACCTTTGCTTTGATGTCTTTTGATGAGACCGAGAAGATTTTCGCCGAGAACCTCGAAAACCATGCATACGTGAGTTCCATTTGGACCTCTGTGACGAAAGTGGTCGAGGAAGGAGATGACATGCGAACGGCCAGGATGGATCTGAGAAGGAGACAGTGGGGAGGCTGGTGGCTGAGGCTGAGGAGGCGTAGAGCTTGTAATGAGTCTTTGCAAGAGTTTTATCTCGTCCAACGCGGTTTCGGTGTATCTTGTAGCGGATTTGACAACTTTGAGGGCAACGTGACGCTTCATCCTGCGATGGTTGTGTAAGATGAGAAGACGATAGCAGGACTCATGAAATACTTTTCGTCTCTGGCGAGCCAAACGGTGCTAAAATGGCCCCAGCCAAGTTTTCTGACGACGACGTATCTGCCGTCGGAAAAGGCGTCGCCAATGTGTACCGGATGATATCCGCCCTTGACGTAGTCCTCCCAGTCTTCCTCATCTTCTGTGACGGTGGACTGGGCGCTGGAGTAGGACTGGGGCGAGGAGGCGATGTTGGAGGTTGCCCAGCTGGACATGGATAAGAAGAAAGGAATGAGATCCGAAGAATTTCCCACCTTATCGGGACGCGTCCATGTACTCTGACCGCAAACGAGCCTACAAGCTGCCCCCGCTCAGCCGTATATCCCAGGCTGCAAGACGTGAAAAGGCCCTGGACGATCAGAAACAGGTCTTTGACTTTTTTTATTTTATCAATTTTATCTCTGAATAATGGCTCTTTCAGAAACGCGCGCTCAAAATCAATGCCGCACGCCATTCATCGCTGGACGCGTTTGCGGATCTGACTCTGGACGATGACGAGGAATCGACTGTGGTCGCGAGCGGCGTCGCTGAATTTGCGAAAAAGCTAAAGCCTCATCGCAGAAACCATGTCAAATCGAGCCCGGCGACGAATGCGCGATGGGCAGACAAATGTATGTACGCGGAATTGCTGGAAATGTCGTGCAGAGATATGGATTCAGACCCGCTCCCGGCTGATCTTCACTCTTCCTGGGTCGCCCTTTCGCCCGTCCCGGTCGGCAAACGCTGCCTCGCCGTCACCCGCGATGGCCCGTCCTTCTCCAAAATCTCCCTTCGCTCTCGTCTGTTAGGTAAACCGCTTTTATCCTACTTCCCCTCCACCCTTCCCCCAAATACCATCCTTGACTGCATACTCGATGCCCACTGGCGCTACAATGGTATTCTGCATATATTAGATGTCCTTCGATGGAAAGGGCAAGAACTCAGTGAATGCGAAGCCGGTATGAGGTATATATAGTATGCGCTGAATCTTTTTTACTTTTTTTCTCATCCTCTTCTAGATTTTGGTGGCGCGACACTCGTCTTGCGGAACTATCTCGACTGCCCCCTCCGTCATCCCAGAACTCTGCTGCAACAGCGTACACTTACCCTTATCCGACTACCCTCCTTCCAGTCCCTTACCATTCAGCCCCTCTTACGCTCTCGAGATTGCTCGACGTCGTAGTTCCCGCCGCCAGAAACACACGTGTGGTTCAAGTTCTTAATCCCCCCCCCTTAGGCGACATGGATACCGTTGATACCCAAACGTCTCATACAATATCCTCTGACGGTCTTCTGCTGTACGTTGCCGAAGCATCCTACGAGAGTGGTATATCTCCACTAAGCAATTGGGTCCCTTTGCGGGAAGAGAATACGAATAGCTCGCCGATCGATACGTTTGAACAGTAAGTCGATTGTTCTATCCAAACAAGACCAAAACCCCATGCTCCTTCTACAGACTTCTCCGTCAACAGATTGACTCGGCGATGGATATCTGATTACTCATCCATACCCAATCCACTTTTCTCTGGCATTCGCTGTTCCACCCCAATGCTACCTTTTGCTCTCCATATTCTTCCCCCGCTTGTAGTAGTCGCTTTCCACAATCGTACTCGCCCGTCGGTGCCTGTTGATGATAGTATGGTCCTACATGCAAGATGAGCGGCAGTGAAAGACAGCCGCGTGACGCTGTGCTCACCCAGTCACATTCCATTCGACCTTGCCAACCTGTCCAACACCTCCTGCTGCAGTCCTGTGATCATCAAAATCTGCCACAAGCGTAGCTTCCCATCGGTGGTCCGCCTCCTCTACCACCTCGTCGTCTTCTGGTATCGGAGCTGTGACTTTCCAAATCCTGACATGGCCATCTCTTCCTCCTGTGGCAAGAAGATGATACGACCTTCCACATCCCGGAGCCCAAGATACACTGGTTGTCGCGTTGGAATTAGGAGTTGCGAGTTGCGATACAATTTGGGGCGATTGGGATGGGTAAAAGCGGATAATCTGGGCATGTACGATAAATATAATAGAGAGAGACAGAAAGAAGAAGTAAATACTTTGACTATTCCCGATGCTCCGCTTGAACAAGCTAATAGAGCCCCCCACCACCTTTCTTTGCACCAACTAATACACCAGCCTCCATCTGCTTCTCTGGCGCCAGCGGATTGAATTTGTTTCGGTGCGGTAATAGGAGTTGCTGCACCTTCGTCGTTGTGGAGGGATTGCGGTAGTGGGTTGACTTGAAACCGCTCAGCCAGCAACCACGCATCCAATTTGTTCTGCTCGAGACAATCGTACACCCTGACCCAGCCGTCGGCCGAGACACAGGCGAGTCTCAAGCCAAAGGAATTTGGGGCGAATTGGACTTGTCTGACGCTTGCTCTGGCATCGACGAGAGCAGCTTTTTCTTCCCATCCCCCACCCTGTACTGACCTCTCCCAGATCTTGGCTGTCCCTTCAAATCCAGCGCTGGCAATAACATCTCCGAACTCTGGATGAGCCCAAGCTACGCAAGCAATGGGAGCATCGTGAGCTTTCCACTCGTCTCTCAATACCCAACCCGATTCTTCGACATCCCAGACACAGATTCGTTGATCCAAGCTGCACGTGGCGAGCCTGAGGCCGTAGTAGTCGAACGCTGCGCAGGTTATGAGATCTTTATGAGCATTGTTCAACAGGCCAGTTTGAATCATTGGAAGGAGGCAAACGGGTCATGTGACAACGAGCAGCCATTACGACGCGTGCCAGGTGACCGTCCACGTGACTTGGCTCATGCGTGGAGAATCGCCGTGGGATTCTAGTAACGCGCTTGCCATTAATCACCTCCTTTTGAATGAAAGACGATTATGTGGAAACTTCAGACAAGGAGGAGAAGGAGGAAAGCAGGGGCTTATTTTACGCATTTGGGCCTCGAGGGATCGTCAGACACCCCAGCAGGTCAGAGCCGGCCAGGGCGATGAAACGAGTCAAGGTGAAATGAAGGCGCCAAGTTCTTTGGACCATATTAATCTTGGTTGATTCAGACCTCCCACGAATTCCAAAGCGAACAGTCAAGTCAATACGATGTCTATTCGTTCAGCCACCATCTACGCGCGCCTTCTTCTGAATGGCACGCTCATTCACAAACCCCGGAAACGGAGCCTCCTCCTTCGCTGTTTGATGAGACGGTGGCCTCAGCAAACTCCCCCCTGACATTCCCCGGCTCGGACTTGGATACACAGGAAGAAGGCGACGGTCTGCAGGACTGCGAAATGTCCCAGGACCCATTGGATTTCTTGGGCCACCCTGAACAAGCTTCCCTATCTCCTCTTCCCCCCTCATCCATCCCCCCTGACGCCAAGGATCCCTCCGAAGATCTACCTCATTTCGACGAAAGTACGCTACCCTCACAATCTTCGGCCGAGAATATGGTGGAAATAGAGGAAGCGCTGCCAGATCAAAATGAGCTATGCACTCAAGATTCGACTAGAATCACAGGAATACCTGGACTGTCTCCCTCAACCCGTGCTCATTCGCATTCCGCCTCCGCCTCTCCGCAACCTCAAGCTTCCCACAGCGACCTAGATGCTGCGTTCGCTCAGAGTCTAGGTCCACGCTCGCTTCGCCAGAAGAGTGCAAAACAACGTAATCCGTATACCTTTGATCACAGACAATATGCGAAGTTGATGGAAGGTAATCCCGAGGCAATGGTAAAAACACGGCATATCGAACGTGAACCACGCAGACGTGAACGGTATTTGTCCGAAGCGGAAAGCTCTCAAGAGCAGGAGTTTCGGCCACCTTCTGATGACGAGGAAGAGTCTCAGCCGTTTGCCCCAAATTCCGGTAATGGTGCTGCACTCGTTCCAGATTTGCCGGAGAGCTCCGAGGATGAAGAGCTGAGCGAAGCAAGACGTGAGGCAAAGAAGACAGATAAAGAGAAGAAAAGAGCAGAGAGGGAGACGAAACGCGCTGAAAAGGAAAAGGAGAATCCGAGATCGACTGCCAGAGAGCTTCCATCGGAAAAGACTCGACAGCGTACGAGAGAAGAAGGATCCTTGGTACGTGTTTGTGTTAGGTCGATAGACATGCTATCAATACTGATGCCGTTCTTTCCAGCACATTCCTCGAAACGCGATTCCCCGTCCGTCTGGCCGTCTCGGTAATCACGACACGTCTGGATCTCCTCCACATGCTGGAAATGTGGGTGCGATGGGTTGTAACCTGAACGACTCTGGGCCTGAGCCAGTCCCTTCTTGCTCTTCCTCTACTTCGCAAGGGACTCCAGTTTCTGCTCGGCAATCCCCAATAAATGATCGTGCTACGCCTGAAATCAGCTCTGACTCTGGATCGGAATCGGAAAACGTAAAATCAAGGCTCAGGAAGAAAAAGCAGATAAAAGTTCTCGAAAGAATGTTTCCCAAGTTCATGCTCACTTCTTTCGGACTTCGCACCATGACCGATGCTCGTCAACAGAAAGACAAAGGGAAGCAACTTCAGTCATCACTCGCTGACTCTGGCGACGAGGATGGCTCTTTACGTCCCGGTCAAGCAAGGATACGCCTGAGGAAGGGCGCAAGGCCTCCCGGCGTCATCAGAGGTGACACTGAATCCGAGTCGGAGAGTGATGAAGGTGAGATGCCGCATCCGTCTGTCTCATATGATCATCGCCCTTGGATGGACTCTGTGCTCGAACCTTCACCTGCTGGGAAAAACACTCTCGCGTACGTTCGCCGCCCTCATAAATCTATTGAAATCGTCGAGGTTTCTTCTTCCTCGTCGTCTTCTGAGTGCTCCAGTGATGAAACAGAGGTAGACGACAAGGAGATTGCAATATTTCTTGACAAGGATCAGTCCCATTATTCTGGCAGTCCATCTCCGAGGGAGACGTTAATCGATTACATGTTGGCACGGAATGTACTTTTTGGAAGTTCTTGGGAAAACCGGAAAAACGGCAAAAGAACTCGACGAGGTCAAGGGCATAGCAAGAGCTCTGTCTTGAATTCAAGTGACCTCTCTGGCACAAAGTCTCCACCCTCAGCTTTAACGAGCAAGCCTCTCTCTCGCCCCCAGCCTGCTGTTTCTGCCGCTCATCACCTCGTCGAGATACGACCTGATCGAACTATTAGAAGGGAAACTCCGCTTTCATCTCAAAGGCATCACAGTTCTGGCGCAAATGGAAGTCGAGGACCTCGCTTTCGAACTTATGGGTATGGAAAGACTGAATCGACCGGGGTGGATGGTGAATATGCCCAGACGTATGATTCAGATCCTAGTGATGAACGCCTCAAAAGCAACGCTCTGCTATTGAAAAAATCAAAAAAATCTTCTTTCAATCGAGAACGCAGACGGCGCAAAGAACAACAGCGTCTTCACGGTGTGTATATTAATTCGGCGGAACCAGGTACGCGGATAGTAGCCACCACCGGTGGATATGCGCCCAACGAGCAACATCACGCAAGCAGAAGGACTAGGAATGTCTGGAGGCGAAGGTCAAGAAAGGGATTACTCTACCAAGCATTGATGTTAGACAACGACGACTTGGAACTCCGGAAAGCACTGACTCCCCAAAAATACTCTCCTGTGGCAACTAGAGCTCTCAAGCCAGAGCCTCTACCTCGTGTTGATGGCTTTTCACCCCAAGATTTGACTGCAGAGCGGGCGAATAGGAGGATAGACTCAGGCGCAGAGTACGCACTACTCGCACGGGGGCGAAACTTTGGTCTTCACACATTCATCGGGCGAGGCCTGTTGTTCGAGCTGATGCGATCACGGTATCCAAATTTTACTATGCCACCCCAGGAAATCCGCCGTCGAGCTGACCGAGCCCGTTTATTTCACCAAACCCCTCGCCACACTTTGTTGTTCTCTCTATCGAAGCCGCTTCCTGATTTTCTGCGAGATTTGCCACTATTTTATCAAGTATTGGCCGATCACGTCACAGGCCTTCCAGATGCAGATGACGAAGATGGGGTACATGCGTGGAGAGCTATTATGACAGCGGTGCTGGACGTGGCTGTCAGTTTTTTACAAGGCCAGGGGGAGGGCGTTGCTGTTACCGAGGAGCTCGTAATCGGTATTCGGGAGGTGGTCCAAAAGGGGTCTGATCAAATGGTCGTTCAGATGCTCGACGCTGGATTTAGGCAGTCAGCGATTGATATGATGACCCTTGAGGTGTGCTGGTTTGCGGTTGAGCTGGCTGCTACTGTTGGGGCCAGTGATTCGCTCGAGCGCGCCTGCAAATTACTCATTCATTGCTTGCTAGAGCTAGACCCGGGTATCGCAGCTGCTATGAAGCTCTTAAAGGATCCCTCGTCGACTCTGAACGATAGGACCTCAATCGTGCAGAGAACAGCGGAGTTGTGGATCTGCTTGATTCATCTATTGAAGCCGCAGGGTGATGCCACGGATCCCTCCCACGCCCAACCCTTGTGGGGAATTGTCGAAGCGGAGTTGAAACGCAGGGATATATCTACAGAATGGACGGTCCTTTCGAACAACATTATTTGGGGCACAATTTTCAACTTGTGCGCTTTATCGCAGTTTTCCGAAGTTGGTCATTCTGGAGAGAAGCCGAAGTTAGTGCAATATTGGCCAACGGTACAATTTGCTCTTCAACGAGTCAAATTTGACGTCGATCTCGACACTGACCAACATCTACCATCCGAGGTGGTTGAGCAAAGGGACTTGTATATTGGACTCTTGGTCGCTCGATGCTTTCTGTTGGCGACTCGATGGGGCTGGGCGCTTGATTCCGCGTGGGAGGTGTTGAAATACCTCCTCAAGGGATTTTCATCGAGGAAATTTATGGATCTGCAACATGAGAAGTGCGATTTTCCGGGCTTCATACGCACTCAATCTTGGGATTCTTGTCACACTTTTAGTCTAAGAGACACGGCTTTTGTGTTGCTCTTAAAGCTCGTTGTCCTGCGGGGAGATACAATCAAACGGTCTGGAACAGAAAACCAGTTGAAAAAGCTTGTTGCGCTGATCAACCCTACGAGTGCAGTCCCCTTTTCGAGAACAAAACTGACGCAGGGGAACGAGCTGTCAATGCTATACAACCGTACCGCGGCGACCGCTGTCAGCCTTCATCTCCTACCCTCGGACTACCGCTCAAAAGTTCAGCAAGCGAGAAATTATGTCGACTTCGAAAGGTCGGATGATACGGCAAGAATTATTTGCATACGCGGCATGATGTATCTCGCGCAGATAATGGTCATGGAGAAGCTGGATTTGGGAGACACGGAGCTCAGGGACTGGTACAAGGGGATAATTGACGGTCTAATTGCAGAACATAAATCCAACAAGGAGAATGAACAAACTTACGGGCGACTTAATCGAGTGCGGATGTTGGTAACCGTGGTACTTGGTTCGCTTAGGCATATTTTGAATGCGTACAACGCCTCGGGACTGGACGCCCAATATCCTGATGCGTCTTTACTGGGTTTGTGCGTCAGCACTTTCTTGTTTGATTTCCTGACCATATTTTGCAGATGGGGTTCAAAGGATTTCAAACATCGCTGACCTGATGGCGGATTCGCAAATAGCACACCAAATCGAAATGGTTCTTCGTGCTTTTTTCCAAATCAGGGAAAAAGCTGTTCCTTTACCGCCGCGTCCTCTTTGGGAGCCTTTTCCCGATAAGGAGACAGAATTGAATGAAAGCCAGGACAGTCAAGACACATATGGTTGCCTTGATATCAACTTCGACGATCCCAATGTTGATGCGATGTTGAGTGGCGACATGGTTCAGAGGGTTTCAACAGATGTCATGAAGATCAATGACCAAAGACTGGTGAAGGTGAGAGGTATGATACAGACCCTCCGCCCTAGTCTCAGTGTCTTCGCTTCTTCCTTGTAGGCTCTAGGTCCGCTTGCATGGGCGCTTTATCGGCGTATGAGTAGCCATTTCAGCCAATACTCAAAGAGCCAGATGAAGCCATCGACCGTGTTTATGGAAGCCGCTGACTCCTGGATTGACACCTGGATTTCTTGCGTTGCATTGTGTGTGTTGTATCATGATCGAGGCGCCGTAAGTTATTTTTTCATCCCATTGCTGACTGACCTGACACGTCGGATCCGATTAGACATGGTCTAATCGCTGTTTAAATCATCGTCAAATTTGGAAGGAGATAGACCTGTGTTGGCGTCGTCGGATCGATATGAGAGTCGCCTTCAGGACTCTCACAGAAAACCCAATGGCCTATTCCGATGATGTGAGGAAACCTACTACCTGGAGCTGATCAGACATTAAACATTATGCAGACACTCAAGGCATTTTTTATCGAGAGCCTGTTTGATGCTCTAGTCCCCGGCCCAATTACAAAGGAACACGAGTTTGTTGCCTTGCTGTTTTGTATTGATGGACTCCGGCATCCGTTGCTGAAAGGCATACTTCCTTTTCCATCGAAGACTTTTGTACTCACGGCAGATGAACTTCGTGTCAAACAAGAAGAGTTCTTGGGATGTAAGTTTCGTCTCAACAACCATATCGAATCTGATATATACATGCACGCGACTACAGGCATTCTGGATAATGTGGAAGAATCGTTGCGGCAGGAGGAGAATACGAGTGGAAACAGGATTTTCCTAGGTGAAAGTGTCGAAAACAAGAGATACGGCGACTTGATTTCCAGGTATCTTAGCAAGCTCAAAGACATGTGTCTTGTAAGCACGAAGTCCTTTTTTCCAAAACTTGACTTGAAAACACTACAGTATCTGCCGCAAGGATCAGAGGAACAACGGAAGTATGTGACATGCTGCAAGGACATAGCCGGTTTGATTTTCGATAAGCACCTTCGAATTGGAACGTGGACGAGATTAAACCATTGGGCTGTATGGAGACGGGGATTGGATGATGGATTGTAATGACATGGTTTTTTTCATCCAGCAAGATGACAATTTGTTACATATGAGTATGTACAATAACGCCGGCGTGAGCGTCAAGAACACAGAACACCTACGATCAGCATCGTATTCTGCCCACTGCCCTGCAGCCTCATTGTATATGGCCGAAGTTGGACCGCTATTCAAAGGCCTGACCACGAGAACAAACTGAAGAGACAATACTTACAATTGTGTGCGACTCCGGCAAAGGGGTATGCCCGGAGCAGAACCCTCTCGGACTCTTTTCTAAACATATATACCATCGGATACCATGCTCAATCCAACACGCCAAGCTCGTTCGGCCAGAGTACATAGACATATATTTTGCTACTCGTCATAGCCACCGGAAGTAAAATCGTGTGCCGGACCGTGATGTTCACCTGTGCAGAGAGCTCTTTACCTACGCGAGCCTATCGCACACCAGCAACAGTATAGGCCTATGAAAGATATATCCTTGAAACCACAATGCCCAAAATACCTACAACAGTGAGAAAGACAAAGAGAATGCGGAAACGTGGAGGATATAACACTTGTGGCAGGGATGGAGTAAGTATGATTACCCAGGATATCCAGTCACCGAGCTGATCAATGCCTGGCTTCCAGTCGGAAATGAGGAGGGAGAGACGAGCAGGGAGGGGTCCTTGATTACTGCTCTTTTGGTGGACTTGTTTTTTTAATTGGGCCCCTCGTGGCCAGCCGGCCGAATCGTGGGAATATCAATCAACATTTGATCGAAATTTGGACGCAGCCAGCGCGAGTCGTTAACCTTCTTTCACCAGCGCGGTGCGAATATTTACAGCAAAACTGGATTATTTTACCCTTTTTCCATGTTCAGATGCATGCTCAGATGGCCCAAAATCGTGTTTCAGGTCGGTAATTCTCATGTTTTTACTCAGGTCAGGGTCGTGGCTGACCACCTGCTTTGCTTCTTTACTTCTTGTTTTTTTTCCCGGTCTGACAGTCAATCCTACCCTCATGTCCCCGGCTCACCCCCATACCGTAACCATCGTCGCAGAAGACGACGACGATAATGACATATGTCCTGTGTGCGATGGCCAATGTACTTGTAACATCTACCAGAACAACTCCCCCCAATCGCTCCCACCCCCTTCTCCTGCGCGCGACCCACCAAAACCTGTTTTAAAGATCAAATTACCTGCCGCCCTTCTCAAACGTAATCCCCCTCCCCCTACATCTCAGCCTCTTCCTAAACGTAGAGGCCGTCCCCCAAAAAATCCGGCGATCCGTGCTGCTATCACTCCCACTCCCTCTACTTCCACTTATCAACATCAGAGATCAAAACCTGCTGCGACTTCATCCAGGAGAAAACCCGCAGTTGCCGTCAAAGACGGCGGCGTGCGGAAAAAGACGATCAGAAAACGTAAACGCGTGCATTCAAGCGACGAGTCCTCCTCGGACCTTACAGATATCGATCATCTCTCTGATGATGATTCTCGATCAGCCAAGTTCCCCACATTTGTTTCTGCCACATCCTCAAACTCCTCAGCCAGTAGCTCTGATAGTGGCTCTCTGTCTGGCTTTGAAACTGACTCTTCCATCGAAGCCGAGGAAGAAAATTTTATCCTTGCCGAAGAACGTGCTCGTGTCAGGCGAGAACTACTCCATGGTGGTGGCGGTGAGGAAAGCTTACAAAAGAGAAGAGACAACAACTGGGTTATCCGCCCTAGGCAGATGAGTGTCGGCGCACCCAGTGACATTGACATGGATGGTGACAGTGATGCGACGCAAGATGCGGACGATGATGATGAAGACGATGATGAAGGTCAGGGCGATGACGAAGAGCCGGATGGTGATGACACGGAGGACACTGATATCAGGCACTTTGGTTCCTCCGGTCTCATCACCGCATGGTCTGACGATGAAGCGTCAAGCTTTGATGCTGACCTCTTTTTCGCCAACTTGTCTGAGCATGAATCTCGTTCCTCCGGGTCTTCTACCCAGAGCGAAGATGGTCAAGAAGGTGATTACTCGGACGTTGATGTCGCCGAGACCGCCGCCAACTTGATTCCTCATTTGAGGCAGGGTGTGGGCATCGGTGTTCCCAATTTAGCCTTTGAGCTCACCGAGGGCTGGGACGGTCAAGTGCTCTTCACGAACGGACTTCTTGAGTCTTCTTCCAACTTTCTCGAAACTCCCTTTCTACCGCCAGGGCCAGATCCCTCTCCCTCTCCTGGTCCGGACGGTGACGTCGATATGCTCTCGACCGACGCAGGAGATGCTGACGAAGAGGGTTACGAGCAGGACGTCGACCTCGACACTGCGGAAGCTGAGGGCGACGGCGACACTACCGACGAAGAGCTCGTCGGCGAAGATGATTTACCAAACGAACGAGCAATGCGCTTGTTCAACACTCCTTTCTCATTTACAGCGATCAACCCTCTCTCAACTATGAGCCCTGTTAGCAGGTCTACCTCATTTCGACTTGATTCAATTTTCGGCCCCGACTCTCCTAGGCCTAGTGACATTCTTGCTCATCGGATACAAGGGAGAGCAAGCGATTTGGAGGAACAGTTTGATCGGGATCTTGATGAGGAAGATAGTCCTACAACGCGAGAGCGTAAGGAAAAGGATAAAGCCGCCAGAGGTGGCATGCCAAGGACTGGCCTTTTTGAGATACCACTACAAACTCGGCAGGCAGTAATTGACGGGGAACAGAAACATATTCCTTCCTCGTTTCCGAGCTTTATTGGTCGACGTCGCAGAGGCGCCAAAAGCATGTCCTTTTCATTCACCCACGGAAGTACTGGAGTAAGTTACGTTGTTTCCTCCATTTATTCGATTTACTGAGCTCTACTTTCAGTCGCACTCGATGTCACCCCAAAGCTTTTCGACATCTCTACGACCTTCCTCTCTCCCTCCTCCCTCTTCCCGCCTTAGCTTTTCGACATCATATTCCCATCCCTTATCGCCCTCAAATGAAATTCTGGAAGAAACGACCATGACTTCGAACGTCAGCATCAGATCTCCCCCTCTCGACTCAGTATCCCAGTCCGGGGAACCTGCGACAGAGTCGATTCTCATTGAGCTAGATGATGTTCTCGACTCGTCTCTGTTAGTTGGTGCCGAGCCCAGCGAGTGCACTACCATTGACGAACCTGTCGCCTCTTCATCATCCATGACCCTCGATGCTCCCGAGACAGATGCTTCCACAGGCCAATTTGATATCCAAAATCTAAATCGCTGGGATGTCATTTCTGTTGGCGCTCTGCGAAAAGCCGGCGTCTTATCTGACTCTGCAGCAACGAGCTGGGGCTCGGACTCCGGACCAGACTATGCGGCATACAGCAATGTCATGAAAAGCAGTCCACTGACCACCATGTTGTGGCATAATCGAAATGGCGCTGCAAAGCAACCTGCCCAGCGTTCCATGGATTATGTCATGTCGCCCGAGTTCGGTCCTATCAAAGATGGTGAACGTACACCTACAAGTGCTGGTCCTAGCTCAGCGGGTCCGCCTCATCATTACGATGATAGCTCTCCCCGTTTCGACCTCAGGAACCGCAAAGAGCAAAAGAAAGATCGAAAGGTGAAGAGGAAAAATCACGGCTCTGCCAACCCATCCAGTAATCACAACCACCATCCAAAACAGCACCATCATCATCATGCTCACCACCCAAATTCCAAATTCCGTAGCACCAGCTCATCACAGCGAATGAACTTTTTTAGTTCGCCGGTACCTCCTCTCAGTATATAGAGACCCGATGGTTTCTCAATTTAGTCGATCTTTCTTTTACCCGCCTGTACTCCAAAGGGTGTTACAGATCGCGGCCTCGAAATTCCTTTATCGCGTCCCTTGATTCACTTCTGCTTTTTCGGCAAGAAAAGTATAATCTCTTGGCCTCGCATACGATAAATATATTTATTAATTGCTCCTGCCCATTTCTCTCAGTCAACATCACTCCTTCTCCTTCCAGCAGTTCATGTCGCTCATTTACCAAATTCCCTTGTTTTGTTCTTCCCTTGTGCTCTGGGATGTCTCTTCCAAAATTTTACCTGTATTATCCTGTATCTGAGTCGATTCGTTTTTCGTGTCGGCCTGGTTGTCCTTCGTTTCTTCCCTCTTGTAGCTTTTGTGTACCACGAATGCATTTTATGACTTGATTAGCTTTGATTACAGATGACCGATGAATAATTCAAACTTGGACGCGTCGCCGCGATCTGGTTTTATCATCGCGACATTTATCACGTGATCATTGCTTTATATAACGGTACGCTAAACTGATCTCAGCGCCTATATGCTTGGAAGGATTCAATCACTGATATTAGGCAGCAAACCTTTTGATTCGTCTATCTTCCGCGCCGCCATGTCCTCAGGTAACGGAGAGACGTATAGGCGAGATTTTAGGATCGCTGATCTTTCGTCAATCTGTAGCTGCAACCACAACGCCCGAAATCGCTACCTTCGCAGCAGGTTGCTTTTGGGGTGTTGAACACATCTTTCTCAAACATTACCCACCTTCGCAGAACAAGGGTATCCTCAGCACTAGTGTAGGCTACACTGGTGGAAAGGCCAGCGCAAATAATCCTGGTTATCAAGAAGTCTGCTCTGGGGAAACTGATCATGCGGAAGCCTTGAGGATCGAGTTTGATCCTAACGTCGTGTCGTACGCAGAGCTTGTCGGTAAGCGTCGATCGTCTACCAAATTGCCTTGATGTGCTCATTCCCTTCGCATACAGAATTTTTCTATCGCACTCATGAGCCCACGACGCTGAACCGCCAGGGACATGACAGAGGAACGCGTACGACTTTTCGCATTCTACCTGGGTCCTTGTTAAGCTGACTGATATCATAGAATACCGCTCTGCCATCTTCACTCACTCCCATGCACAGCTCGAGACCGCCAAGAAGGTCACTGCCGAAATCCAGGAGAAGCACTTTGCTGCCAAGGGCGAGAAAATTGTCACAGAAATTGTCGAAGCCGGTCGTTGGTATGATGCAGAGCAATATCACCAGCTCTACCTGTTCAAGAACCCAAGTGGTTACCAGTGTGCCACCCACCGTTTGCACTGGTGAATCTTGATTCAAGAATCCGTATCCACTGTATATTTGTTGATGTATTTAATATTTTACCGCAAAGGTGGATGAACGAGAAAATGGTTACGTAAATCACGTGAGGATCCTGTCAGTATGTGACCAAACAGTCACAAACGTCGCGCCTCTTTCTCTTCCCCACCTTGTTAACGCGTATCGTATTTTAAAAATCATGTTGGAAGCCAGACTTGCAGAAGCCAACGTGCTTAAAAAACTTCTTGATGGTCTGTGAATCTTCAGAAACGCGTCGACGCTCGCTCTGACATGCATTTGTTTTTTTCTAGCTATCAAAGAGCTCGTCACCGATGCCAATTTTGAGTGCTCGGAAGAAGGCATTACACTCCAGGCCATGGATAACTCTCACGTGGCACTCGTCGCGGTCAAACTCGTCCAAAGCGGTTTCAAAAAGTATCGCTGTGACCGACCAATGCCTCTCGGTGTCAACGTCGGAAGCTTGACTAAAGTTTTAAAGTGTGCCAAAGACGACGACATGTGCACGCTTAATGCGGCCGACGAAGCTGACGTCCTTAATCTCGTATACGAAGCCAAAAGTGCGGTCTTGGGTGCTTTGAGAGCCTTGTTTTTTAAAATCTGACTTGTTCTTATAGACTCCGATAGGATATCCTCTTATGATTTGAAGTTGATGGATATCGACGCTGAAACGCTGGGAATACCGAAAACATCCTATGAGGCTCGTGTCGTCCTATCGTCGAGCGAATTTGGGCGTATCGTACGCGACTTGTCGCTACTAGGCGATTCTGTGAGAATCGAGGTCAGCAAGGAAGGTGTTCGATTCGCCAGTGACGGCGAGGCTGCCAACGGCAACGTCTTGCTCAAGGGGCAAGGCCCAATAGGAAAAGTAGAACGAGGTCCACAAGGCGATGACGAGGAAGTTAACGAGGAAGATGAAGCGGGTGATGGCGTGAAGAAGGAAAAGAAGAATGCTGACGAAGAGGCTGAAGTGAACGGCGATGATGAAGAAGACGAGAGAAAAAAGAAGAAAAAGGCTCAAACCAAAATCAAGAAAGAAAAAATTGTAGACGGTGATGTTGAGATGGACGAGGACGAGGAAATTGAGTATCAGGCTGATGAAGATGGCGAGGAAGAGAAAGAAGACGATGACGATGACGAGGATGGTGATAGCAAAAAGAGGAAGAACAAGGTACGGGAATTTTGTCAGCTCCATCTGCCAGGGCTGACATTCTTGTTTTTTTTTAGACCAAGTCTTCCAAACCCGCAAAAAAGGCCAAGACTGCATCCTCGTCGAAATTGAAAAAGGGCAAATCCAAAGCCGAGTCTGATGATGAGGACGGAGAGGATGCAGTTGTCATCCAGATGAATTCGCATGTCTCGCTCACGTTTTCGCTGAAATACTTGGTCAACTTTAGCAAAAGTGGTAATCTCGTCAAGAGAGTGGAATTGTTCATGAGCAACGATGTTCCACTCTTGGTGAGTTGCCTTTATTGCCCCACCCAATGCATGTCTAATCTGTGGCCCAGGTGTCATACGACTTTGGACAAGGATACATCAGGTATTACCTTGCACCCAAGATCGGAGATGATTAAAACGAACATGCCCACGACAATCCGCTCTAATTTCTTTTTCTGGTCTTTCTTGCTTGTGATTATCACTGAGATCATCTGCCATTGTACCTTCATTTTCTTCGTTCCTCAAACTCTGTGTTGTATTTATGGATTGTCATTTCAATGTATTTACTTTGAGGTCAAAATGCACTGGACCGTGGAATTCTACTTATTAGGGTTTGTTAGGGTTAACGCGCCTGTCATTGAGACCCTCATCTCGACTATCAAACCCGACGCCAGACAGCGGCGGAGACTGGTTAGCGACACAAGACACAGCGTTAAGGACTACCTAGAGTCAAAATGAAGCTCGTACGGTACGCTACTAATGAATTCTGGTCCTGATTCTCCTTTGAATCCGCTTCAGATTTCTCATGAAACTGAACAACGAGACGGTGACGATAGAGCTCAAAAACGGCTCTGTGGTTCATGGAACTATTACAGGTGCGATGCCCTTTTTTTTCAACGATGATTACAACTTTTCATCGACTGCTCCTGCAGGGGTTGACATGCAAATGAACACTCATCTCAAAACGGTCAAACTCACCACTCGTACCCGCGATCCTGTTTCACTAGATACGCTGTCTATCAGAGGAAATAATATCCGCTATTTTGTGCTCCCCGATGCTCTACCCCTTGACACGCTTCTTGTGGATGATGCCCCGAAACCTAAAGGGAGGCGGGGCGCTGAGGCTCCAGGAGCTCGCGCCCGAGGTCGTGGCGCAAGAGGGGTTGATAGAGGTAGGGGAGGTGGACGAGGTAGAGGACGGGGACGAGGACGAGGCTTCTGATTTACAAAAAAGAACAGACCTGCATCTGCTCGGTCCCAGTCGTTGTATCCTTTCCTTGTCATTTTTGCAAAAACTGTATCCGATGTCTCTGATATCTCAGATCTCAATACTTAATGTTCCATTAGTGTTTGTCTACATAACGTTATTCCACCTCAACACCAGCAAAATCTGCAGAAATATTCACTATCACATTCCCGGAGGACGATGCTGCAACTGACTTTTCATTGTATACCCATTCAACTTCGCCATCTGCAGGTTGCGGGTCAGATCCATTGAGCCCGTACCACTTGAACGACGGAAGGTGGCCTTTTCTGTTGAATTCCTCGCTGTCCTCGTCCCTGAAGGGTCTGAACCATCTCCGCGCTTCCCTATAGCCTACCTCTGTTAGATTCAGTGGACAATTCCAGATCTCGACCGCCTCGATGGTGTTTTCAATCGAATACTCCCAAATCTTTCCCAGAATGTCAACAAAATGCGAGGGATGAAGCGCTCGCAGGCGTGTTACGACGAGCGTACGGGGACCAGACGGAACAAGTTCAAGTGTCCAAGTGGCAAATGCCAGCTTGGTTTCAAGCTCGTTGGAATCCCCCCACAAAGCAACTCCCCATCGGGTGACGCCTTCTTTCTCCCAAAATTGCCTTTGTCGCTCGCGTTGAAAAGCTTCGACACCGCCGGAAGGCAGGAATGTAAACTGAATTCTGACATTCTGGATAGCTTTTAAACTCTGTAATTCTCTGCGCATTTGCTCAGCGTCTTGAATACAGATTTGTCTAACCTGATCTTCGGTTAGCCATATCCACCCTTCGGTTTTACTCTTCCACTGAGGTACGGTAGTCTTTGGGTGCCACTTTGTTGTCCTCGTCCCTGTAATAATCCATCCGTTTCGGCTGGACCGATCTGGAGAATCGGGATTGCAATTTTCGTAAAAATCACCGATATCGCTCCAGAGGGCTGAGAATACTGCTTTCCCAGAGAAACCTGGAGGAATCGCGGGTCGCGGACCCCAAATGTGAGAGGGGAACGCATTCGAGGGCAGCACATGGCCTGCCAATACCCAGTGCAAAAGACTCGTCATTAAATGTGCGTATCCCTTCCCTCGTTGTTCTGGAGGCGTAAAGACGGATGCGATTCCGTAGCATTCAACCTCTTCCACCACACCTCCCTTCGAAACCAATCCAGGCCGACGAAATCTAAATCTGCGGTCAGTTTCCGATGAGAATTTTGCACAATCTAGTATATGCCAACGTTTCGCATGCACACAGAAATTCAAGCGTTTTTGAATCGTCTCTAGGAGCCAGAATCCTAATCGCCATTTCAGAACACGACGTGTGCTGGATCGCGCATATTAAATAACTGACCAGGTTATAAACTTGTCGTCCCTTCCGCACTCAGACTTTTCCAACTCCAAATCGCGTTGTATATACTCATCCAAGCTTCTGCCTGTACCCCAAGATGTTACTCCCGTTCGTCGTCGTGAAACTTCAGCCTGTTCAGGCGTTGCCACGAAGAGAGACACATTGGAGGGTTCCATTCAAGACTGTATTAGCACTGCCATTGACCATATACACTGCAAATGTAGTCCATGACGCAAGTAGGGGGATAATTCCCGCAATTAAAGTACATATTATGACTCCAAACTACGCATGCTAGATGCGCAGATCGTTTCAAACATGCCCTTCTTCAACTTGTATTGTCAACTCCTCCAAACCTCGTATCTTCTGCCGCAGCAATCTATCTACCCTCTCTACCACCCGATCAAGTTTTGTAAATGTGGTTTTAACCGTACTGTGCGGCCCGTGTGGATCGACTGATGCAGCAGATGGTGCCAGCTGGACATGAATCGATCCGATTAGACTGTTGGCGTCTTTCGGCCAGAATCGAGGACATGAATAAGACGCTAGGCCTTCGATGGATTTTAACTATACCGAATTTCAGTTTGAGATGAGTCAATCAAATGATAGCACACAAACTTCGGCTAGAGCTTCCTCGATTTTCAGCGCCTTGGAGTCAATATCGAGCGCGAGAACTTTCCCCGTATCAACCACAAGCGGAATTACACTTGCTGCGATGAGAACAGCGATAAAGAGAGAGGCTATGGGATCAAACCCGGTCCAGCCGTAAAATTGAATAAGCAATGTCGAAATGATTACACCAACAGATCCCAGTGTGTCCTGGATAGAGGGCAGAAGGAAGTCAGCATTTCAAAATTCACAATGACTGTACCCGAGGCGCACTCACTGCCATGACATGTAGAAATACTCCACGCATATTATGGCTATGGCCCTCATGCGACGGGGCATGCGAATGATCGTGAAGATTTGGGGCGGGAGCTTCAGCGTGATGAATCTTGTAGTGCTCATCGTGCGTGAAACTATAGCTTGGAGTGATGGGGGATTCTGGAATACGTTCATCGTTCAGATGTAATGTAGGTCCGAGGAATTGTCGTTTAGACTGTTTCTCTGGGTCCGTCGAGTCTGCATGTGAACGCGAGCGAGAGTGTCTGTGATCATAATGATCATGGCCGGAGTGATTGTGCGAATGTGTGTACGATGATGAGTCGGAGTTATTCTCGACATCATGCGAATGGGCTTGTCCATTTGAAGCGTGTGAGTGGGGTTCATCCAAGGAATGAGAATGAGAACTATCCGGAAGCGTAGGTGATGAAGGCTCATGCAGATGAGAGCGAGAGTGCTCTGCGTGGGGCGGGGAGTGTGAATGCGAATGTATAACAGGATTAAGGGGGGATGTTGAATGTGAATGACCATGCCCTTCACCACTATGAGAGTGTCCATGAGAATGCGAATGCCCACCCTGTTGGACAATCAGAAAAAAATAGAATGAATTTTTCGAACCTCGGCAGCGTACATGATGATGATGACCGCCCATGGCAAACATCCCGAATAGATTCACAGCGAGACCGAGGGAGCTCACAAGTAGAAGTTGACTGGTGTCCATCTCCGGAGGATCCAGTCTCGGGAGGCAATCAGTACGTGGATGGGGATCTGGACAGTGAAAAGAACATACATGCGTTGAACCGCTTCAAAGACAATGAATATTGATATGAGAATGAGAAATATGCCGTTTGCAAAGCCAGATAAAGTCTCGATGCGACCATAGCTGAAGATGCGTCAGGTAGATGACAACGAAGACCTACGGAGACTTACCCATATGTGAATGTTTCATTTGGCTCCCATGTCGCCATCACAGATGCGAATAATCCTACTCCGATAGCCATACAGTCGAATGCCATATGGATAGCTAAGCGGTATGAATTAGATAGCACCAGTTGTAGTTGCTGAAACAAAATACCGTCGGATATGAGACCCAGACTATTTGTCCAGACACCATAAAGCATCTGTACTAGCATATAGCACATATTTAGTAAGAGAAAATAGAAAATCTTCCGCGATTCAGGATTGGACAAGATCGTTTTGAGATAAGAACGAATCAACCTCGAGGTGGGTGTACGGGGAGCAATAGGCATATCGGCTGTAGTTGGGGGTAACATACCTGAAAAATATTAGTCTCAGTGACCTGGCTAGACAAGTATAGCAACACAGACCGAAATAGAGTAAAATCCCAATGGCTGCATCGGTCCAGGATGGAGTTTGGGAAAAAGCGAGCAATCCCAATACAGCAGCGCAGCCAAAAGAATAAGGAAAGGATAAAGTCAGATGCCGAGGCGTTGGAGACGCATTCTTTAAGAACCGCCCGGTGGTCGGGGAAAGATACAATAAAGAGTATGCCATGAAGGGAATGAGTGGCAGGGCGAAGAGAGGGAGGACGGGCGCAGTTGGAAAACCCAGCTAGAGATGCTGATGCTTGAATGAAACTTTTGTGAGTAAAAGAGAAACGTACAAGAACTGTCCGAAAAACGTAGAATGGAAGGGCAAATAGTGACGCGCCAAGAGTTGTAGCAGCAATGGTAACCGGAATGCTCAATCCGGGGCTCAAGACACCGTAGGTGTGCTCTATCACGCTAGATGCTATAGCGTGCCCGATGATAGCGAGATAGCCCGGCAACACGGACCAAGCGGCAGATGAAGAGAAATTAGCATCTGAAAGGAGTCCAAGAATAAATGCGCAAATGATGGCATTCATTTTCCGAGTCTGAGACGTGTGAGCTTTGAAAGTTGTGCCAGCGAAATGCGCACCTCGGCGAAGTTCATGAGCGCATCCAGCCATACTGGCGAAAATTGTGTGAAAAGGAGAACTCTAAAGATAGGTCTTAGATTGTGTAAGATATGAGCGGGTCCCAGAACGCACCGGATTGGAGAAAGTCGAAAAAGTGCTGTTAGCAGACATCCCTGCTGCACAAATGTCGACAGTGAGGCAATTCCGAGAACAGGCCACTGAGGATTGATTTAGGGCACTTTAATGAAACAAATGGCAAGAAAAAGACGTACTTCGACGGCTCTCTTGCGGGACAACTGACCCGTCAAAGCCTCCCAACCAATAACACCAACTCCACCACAAGCAAGGACTCTCATTGTCAACCAGAAAACACCAACTTCATATTCAAAGATCCATTCCTTTCCTGCTAGCAGAGCTGCGACGAAAAAAGTATTGGAGAGCAATAAGTTAGGTAAAAGCCGGCTCGGAATGCTGCAGATAATGAATTAACATAATCAAAGTCTTTGCACCGTGGACTGGGCACATACGAATTTGAGAAAACTTTGGAAGGACTGAGACTGATTTTTGACCGGGTCCTCGCATCCGGTGCGGGCATGCTCGGAAACGGGGCAAGGAGGAGATGGACAGAGACGTTCAAAACCTTCAATGCTTTGATCGACCACGCACACGTGCATGCTTATCTTATCTCTACACGCTATCTTCATAGTGGCACCCCGTCATTCCTCCTCGTTTGTAGTTTTCCGCAAGTAGCAAAGGCGATGAATTCGAGCCAGAAAGAACGGTGAAACTGAACGACGCATAGTAATAGCTAGCGACTGGGAAATCGATACTACCTGTCGCCTTTGACTCTTGAGAAAGTAACGGTCTGCCTGTTTTCAGTATATTGAACTTCGCAACAAGAGCAGATTTTTGGTTGCAAGATTGGAGATAGAATTATTCGGATTTTCCTAAATAGGTAGTGGGATAGAGGTGTAATGTTCTGTCCCTGTATAAACTTTTCATAAAAGTTTCCAAAATCTACAGAACCAAATACTTAATCTTTTCTCGAAAAGATGGTTGCCTTGTCAGTGTTGTCACCATTGGTTGAAAGGGCAACCTTGAAAGCGGGGGTACGTAATTTGACTGCTTCAGTATATTGGCTTGGAAATTTGCCAAACAAGGCAAACATCGGACAGTTGTCACACAAATTCTGACCCTCAATAAAATGTTCCAGAGTGTGGGCCCCATTTGTCAAGGCGCTCTTATCAATGCTGACGACCACTTTCTCTCAAATTATTTGGTCCTATAGATCTTGGAAGTTTTTAAGAAAATATTTATGGAAGAGCAAGGCACTACAGTTGAGTCTATCTAGAAATCCAAAAACTCTACTCTCTAATTTCGCAACTTACCCTGAAGAAAAATCTTCTCTCGTTGTGAAGTTATATCTCAAAAACAGGCGAACCGTTACTTTTTTTCGGCTCGAGTATGTTGAACTGCTGAAATTAGCTAGGGTGAAGGACCAGAAATTGAATTTTGCACATCATCTGTATTAGAAAAATGACAAACCAGGCAGGGACCGATAGCGGAATTTTCACGCTAGTCGCCAGACCCTAAGGTTTGCATCATATGAGCACCACTTCACAAAAAGATGCGGCAATATGTGATGAAACTTACGGATAAACTTGTCTCCTTGTATTTAACACTCATATCAGCAGCGGTCAAACGCATTGCCTCGATGGCTTCATCCAAAGTGACACTGTATACTCCATCACTAGCAAGAGAAAGCTGAGCAGCTGTGATTGCCTTGACTGCTAAGAATGGGCGAAGACTTGGCTCTCAAAGCTTATAGAGGTTTTGTATCAAAGACTCACCTCCTAGACTGTTCCGTTCCTTCAAAAGGAAGTTACATTGGATCACACGGAAGGGGAGAAGGCTGCGCACAATGCAAGGAACTTGCACCAAACCGTCAATTGGATCACATGTTAGTCCTAAATTGTGTTCTGCCGATAATCGCACTTTCGGTCAGTCACCAGAGTATCCCGAACATTAACGAGGAAGCTCACCGATGCCAATCTCTGCAGCTTGAAGTACGGTTTCTGGAGAAGCTGAGAGAAAAGAGGAGAGAGCAGATATTTGCGTCGATACACGAGAAAATTGAGGTACTAATATAAATAGCATTACCTCCCATACATGCCGCAAAACCTGCCGCCGCCATAGAGCAGGCAACTGCAGAAACATGGCGCTCAGAAGGAGGAACTGGCCGAACGTAAAAAACACACACCTCCGACTTCAGCTTGGCATCCTCCTTCGGCTGCAGAGATTGTACTTGCACGTTTAAATAACATTCCTATAGCTGACGCGGTGAGTAGAAAGGTCATTACGCTTTTTTCCGGGTCATCGCTAATAAACTGGAGGTCGTGAACACAAGATAAGCTATGGGCAGCCTGATGTATCTCACCTCAATGATGTATTTCAGTACCGCAGGAATGACACCGGCTGCTCCATTTGTGGGTGAGGTTACAATTCGACCTCCGCTAGCATTGACCTCATTGACGGCAATTGCATAGCAGGAAAGAAAGTCCATTGCTGGAATCATGGTTTTTCTCTGCCATACCATGTGAACACAGTCAAGGGGAGGTAGAAAGTCAGCGAACATACAGGAGCTTCGGGTAATAATGGATGATCAAATGCGCCTGTAACACGAGCGGCACGTTTCGCACTCGGTGAGTTTACACTGCGAGCTCTCCAAAGAGATGCCCCAGACTCGTTCTTCTCATAAGTATTGATTCTCTGCTCGTGAGTTGATTGAGGAGCGGCAAGTGATAGCGCTTCTCTTTCAACATCTCCACTTTCGATCCTAGCTATGTTCGCATTCAAAGCAGATATACCCGGATAAAAGCCTCTCATCAGGCGTCGGTACAGAATTGGGGCCCGACGACGAAGACCTAGACGCCCTGGCAAGGTCGGTACACTGCTTGTTACGCCAGTCTGGATACATTCGTCCATTACAGACCAGATATTTGAGATCTTAAAAAAAAATGAGCCTAGAATGGAGGAATCTCGTGGCAAAACTCGGGCAGACCTTGTCGTGAATGTCTTCATCCGAGTATCCGAAACTCTTTTCATTATCATACACAATCTGGGCAATGGTCATCTGGATAGAAAGTGTGGATTTGGCATCCACGAAATCAAAGCGCGATATGCACGAACGTTATGTTTTCTCGTTAACGCTAGGAGGCTATTTCCAGATTCAAAGGGGTAAGGCGGACCAGTGTTCTCTAACTGAGCTACAACGGGACTATCTGTGTCTGAGGTTTCCGGTGCTGACGCGGAGTCAGCGATTGATGGCGAAAAGTATGCGGGTTCAGTGAGAGAGTGTGATTGGTGCAGCCTAGCTGGCGGGACCGCGCTTTTGTCTACACCTTTGTAAAAGAGATTTTCGTCGACTTTAGTCTTTTCATTGACCACAAAACCTCCTCCCACACTGTAATATTCGTTCGTAGCAAGCAGGGTACCGTCGCCGTCAAATGCACTGAAGCGCATTCCATTGGGATGTGTTGGGAGGACTTGATCCCATCTGATGCGAGAGGTCAGTACTGTCGCCCGCGAGGTTTGAGGAAGCTACGAACCTCCATAGCATATCCTTATCCATATCATACTTAATAAGATACTGACCACCTAGGGAGATGGTTTTATTGTTGAGGATGTTTTGGTACCGAGATTCAATAGTAGTGGGAATGATGGTTTCAGGGTCTGAGCCTTCAAGCCCGAGCAAAATCGCTTGTGGAGTGTGGTGTCTGAGAGATGAGAGGGGGTTAAAATTTGCAACGCAACTGTGGTGTGACTAACCCTTTGCCTTGACAGTCCAAGTAGTACTGTCAATAAGTGTCTAGCATTGAGGAATAAGAAGCTACCTGTAGCTGCTAAAGAGCCATATCTGAAATTCGATACAATGAGGATATGGACATCTAGATTCTAAAAGCAACGTCAACTTACAACGTTATTTTGACCGTTGCGACCTGAGAGGCATGGGAATAATAAGATCAATCGATCACAGAGAGTTGGAAGTTGGTGTGGCGTGAATTAGAGGGTGCCATTCAAAATATTACATGAGATATGTGGACATAGGAAGATGATCCAAATAGGAATAATGGGATATAAATTCAATGAGTCTAGGGAAGTTCAGAAGAGGGCGAGAGTGACCTTTTCCAGCAGGTTGAGCTCTTTCAGGTCGCTGATGAAGATTCTCCCTGCGCGCATTGGGCCGACTGTATGACTGCTCGACGGGCCGACGCCAATACTAAACAAGTCAAAGGTAGAGATTACTGCGTGCTCTGCATGTTCAGGCAGTCGAGGGTCGGTTACGCGATGTGAATCGCTGAGTCTCGGGCGAGAAAAGGAGATGGATCGGGGGAAGTGATAGAGGAGGCGACGGCTGCGAGGACGGAGAAGGAACATGGTGGTTGGAGAAGAGAAATCAGCCGTGTGAATATTGAGTTGATGTGAAACGCCAATTTCCAACTCAGAGTCCGTCTCTCTTCTAGCCGCCATCTTCCCCCTTGATCACTGCCCCTCAGCATCCCCAACGAAAAATCCTTACTCTTTAAGCTCATACGCATGAAAAATGCCGGCTAGCTCACCCTCACGGGAAAAGGACAACAGGCAGCCGTTCCCTTACACCGCATCCCCGCATCGACAAACGACGCTACCATCAGCCTCCTCATCTTCTTCGAGCTTACCAGCGTCAACAAATCCTACTACACTCACTCTTGAATCCATTCTCGCATTGCATGCTTCATCCTCAGATCCCAAACTCGCGGGGCTGGAGCAGGCTCTGTCCGAGCGCAATGTCCTTTCTTCCCAAAATTCTCAGCTCTGGAAGCTCATAGAGAAACAACGATCTGGTTATAACCAGATTATGAAAGAGCTTGAGAGGGTAAGAAATGAGCGAGATACATACAAGGCTCGTTTGGCTGTGGTCGCTGGTGGGAGTTTACCTGCGGAGAGGAGGATGCCCAGTCGGGAGCGTAGCACAAAACAGAGTCTGGACAGCTCTGTCAGTGACGCAGAAAGAGATACCGTACAAAACCCTCGTCAGAACATGACCAGGTATTATTCAGACGACCAAGGTACGACCAACATCAACTTTTTCACTAATTTACATGTTCAACTTTACGTCTTTAGTGACACCTCGTACCACATCACACAATCTACACTCTAGAGAGCCTATTTCTGCCAATATATCATCTTCATCCCTTGCCAACTCGGCGACTTCCTCTAGCACTAGTCTAAACATCTCTCACTCCCGCTTGCCGCCGCTGACGGTGCCTCCTCGTCCAGACGCTTTACCAGAACTTTCTGCAACACAGGAGTCTCCCCTTCATTCTTTCAATACTACCACTCCGAAATATTCTCATTTCGCTCATGGATATAACGACTCCATCATATCCTCACTCTCCTACTCTTCCTCCTCCAATACCCACGGCAGTAGCTCCTCATCCAGACCACACCCGCGAAAGAGCAGTTTTACTGAAAGCATAAGTAGTTCGAGCACGAACGGGGCTGAAGGTGGAGTTGCTTATAGCGGTATTGCTCATTATCAATCTCAGCATACCCCCCAAACGGCTCCTGCAGAATATTCCACCAATCCTCTGTATACTCCGGTCAACTCCATTACAGCAGCTCCCCAAATCTTCACATCAGTACTGACGCCTACGGCTGCTGGTCGCGATCCTCATACTTCTCCGACTTCCTCCAAAGCCATCAGCAGTACTCTATCTACCCTGTCCCCAGCAATGGCGGTTCCTCTTTCTCGTGAATCTCGCATATCCCTTCCAGACGAGGCCAAACAGTACATTGCTAACATGAGCGATTCGCCTGTATCATCTCCTCGGATGGAGATGTTCAATAAAGCGCCCTCAGCGCTGTCGCAGTCATATGTACCCAGTCCTCCTGAGAACGAAAAGGATCACGAATTTCTTGATATGGATGAAGAAGAAGAAGCGGATGATGACAATGACGATAATGAGGAGAAAAGTGACGAAGAGAGTGATGAGGAAGTCGATTCGGCAGCTGAAGTGCTCGAAGACGAGGTCGTGGATCCTACATTATCTTCAGAGCCAACAAATGCAATGCCAACAACATCATTTAGATTTTCCCAGGGCCCAGGGCCATCAGCAGGGACCACGTATTCGACTCCGACCCCAGCTCGCTCGACCAGCAACAATATAAATCAACCGCATACCAGCGACTTTGCTCTCCCTTCATCCTCTATGATTTCTCAACACGCTGATGCGAGAGCAGAGGCTGTTTATCAGCGTCAGCTGACTGCCGAAAAGAGCGCTACTCAGCAGTTGAATGATGGCTCGCTCCCTCGACTTGAAACCCAAAATCTTCCCTCTCAGAGCTCCAGCACCGTTTCTCCGGCAGGATTTTTTCGTGCACTTCCGCTTCTCTCTACAGATCTTCCCCACACAAGAATCACTGTTTTCCACTCCTTCGTTCGACCCAATGACAGAGGGAAAGAAGTTTTATCGTTTGTGGTTTACGTGGATCCAGGCAGGGGCAAAGAAGGATGGAAAGTTGAGAAGATGTATAGCGATGTACTCAACTTGGATCAGAGGGTGCGCAACAGTGTGGGCAAGAGTGTAGGGAAGAAAATTGCAGCATTACCCGAGGGGAAGCTTTGGAAGGATCACGCTCCAGCTAAAGCTGATCAACGAAAGGTATTCCTAACCACCCCTTCTGTTTTCGAATGAAATATCAATTTGCTGTAGGCTGTCCTCGAAAGCTATCTACAAACCCTTATCAATCTTCCCATCAAGAATAACGACGAGGTCATAGCATTCTTCACAACGGACATTGGGAAAGACACGATGCAGCCCGTGATGCAAGTTGGCCACAAAGAGGGATATTTAACGAAGAGAGGGAAAAATTTTGGAGGGTGGAAAACGAGATATTTTCTGTTGGCTGGTCCAGTGTTGGAGTATTACGATGCTGTGAGTGATTTCACACCACCTGTAAGGTACTGTTCTAAACTAGATTTCAAATCTACAGCGAGGTGGCACCCACCTTGGGTCCATCACCGTCGCAGGAGCTCAAATCGGTCGTCAACAACGTACAAACACGACGTCATCCACTGATGAAGAAAAAGAATATCGTCACGCTTTCCTTATCGTCGAAGCAAAGAAGGGTCCGGGGGGAAACCATCCGAGGCACGTTTTGTGCGCGGAAAGTGACGACGAACGCGATTCGTGGGTTGAAATCCTGGTTAGATACTTTACCGGGACATACACCGAGGAACCGGTGGCGTACGGAGCTGTACCTCTCAATACTCATTCATCATCCAACACGAATTTATCCCAAAGTCAGTACGCAAACGGGGCCAATCAAGCACCAGCGTCTGCTGCTCCAAGGACAAGTATGTCCTCGTCAACGGATCCGGCCAGGAAACCTTCCAGAGGTTTCTCCAAAGACGATATCCCGCTAGAAAAAAGAGCCATACCCCTCGCGCAGCTTCCTCAAGATGTTTCTAACGCCAAGTTATTCGATCACAACAATCTCCCCAGTAATTCTTCTCCAAGTACCTCGATGCCCATCCCACTTCAGGGACAGGCGGAAAGAGAGAGGATGCACCAGGGAGGTCAGCCTTCGTCTTTACCGGATTCCTCTCCGCTGTCCACTCCCTCCGCACTGGTAGATCCTGGCCAGAGGGCAAATTCGGAGATGGGGCATTATCCCGAGATCCAGACCATACGGGGTCAGCAGCAAAGGCAATCTCCTGATTTCCACCGTTCCAAGCAGCAACGTTCCAATCACGGCACCTCCCCTGTTGGCACATCGCCTTCGGAAAGCATACCCTCGCCCGATACAATGGACAGAGGGGACGGCAAAGTCAAGATTTCCGGGCCTATGAATGGCGCGCCTATTCCTGCCGGGTACAAGTTTGGCGGAAAGGACGTCGCACCCACCGCGACGACGGAGAACGGTGGAAACCTGGCGACCAGTAGTAATGATCGGAGAGAGAAGGCCAAATCAAGATCATTCTGGGGCTTTGGACGACCAGGGGGCGACAAAGGATCGAACCCGAATCTCCCATCTGCGACGTTCGTCCCTCGTGCCGTCTTCGGCGTTTCTCTAGAAGAAAGCCTCGATGTCGCTAGAATCGCGAACCTTCCGGCGATTGTCTTCAGATGTATAGAGTACCTGGAAGCAAAGAAAGCCGATCAGGAGGAGGGGATCTACAGGTTGAGTGGTAGTTCAGCAGTTATTAAGAGTCTCAAAGATCGCTTTAATGCTGGTGAGTCCATGATGTCCTCAGAGTCTTCATTTACTAAGACTACAATCATCTTGTATAGAAGGTGATGTAAATCTTCTGGCGTCTGACGAATATTGGGATCCGCATGCTATTGCTGGCCTGCTCAAGAGTTTCTTGCGGGAGTTACCTTCTAGTATTCTTACGCGTGATCTGCATATGCGGTTTCTTGCGGTCATTGGTATGACGAGCTCGTTTTACGTGCGCTAATAACCCTAAACTGACCTGTCGGTAGATTTCGTCGATCCCCAAGAGCGCATTCGAGAGCTATCGCAGTTGATTGCTTCTCTACCAATCGCCAACTATAGTCTTTTGCGTGCACTGACTGCTCATCTCATCCTTGTCGTACAAAACTCTTCCGTGAACAAAATGACCATGCGGAATGTCGGGATTGTGTTTAGTCCAACATTAGGTATTCCTGCAGGCGTGTTCAGTCTAATGCTTGGAGAGTTCAACCGAGTATTCAATGTGGATGCCGGAGAAATTCCGACAGAAGATGACTCCGTCATGGCGGGATCGGACAGAAGAAACAGTGTCCAGTATTCTGAAGCTGCCGCTGACAAGCTGCTAGGACTAACGGGCAGATCACTCAAGCGTAAGTATTACGATACGTTTCAATTCTACGTTTTTCACGTGTAATCTTAGCTCCCTCAGAAGAGACTCAATCCGACACAGACGAGTACTCGGTACATGGAGACGAAAGTGGGACTGATCCAGAGGTGGTAAACGAAGCTTTGGGTGAAAATCCCGGCATCGGAATGCAGCAGGCTCATCTGTCGCCACCTGATACGCCTTTGGCAAACAATAACAACAAGGCTGGTCGGGCATCCAACTTGGCTGCTGGACGTGGTCTAAATATTGCTGTTTCTGATCGCGGCAATCGTTACTCGCGCATGATGGGCCTACCGACATCTCCAAGACCACCTCCTTCGCCTGGAGGTCACTCGTCTGTATCTTCTCTGTTACCTGCACAATAGTTTATTTTCTTCCTTCTTTTGCGGTTTCTACCTATTTTTCGACCTTTGTTTTTCTTGCCCATTATTGGAGCCATACATCTGTATTCTACATATTATCTATGCTGTATCATTTTTCTACCTTTTTCTCCATCTTTGTGGTACTGCTAACTATTGGACATTGCATGTTTGACATTGACTGTACGGCTCAATGTGTATACCTTTTTGATTGAACATACCTATGAAATATATTATTCGCCGCGACCGTGAGAAACAGCAGCGATCTTTTCTCTCTCCATGAAACCCCCGACCCGTCCTACACGGTTTGGCAGACCGCCGAGGATACGCCAACCGCTACCCACTGACACGCGTCGTAAACTGCCTCGACCACCAGTCAACATCCGAGTCAGAGAGTACGCGCCATGCCGGCTTTTGGATCACTACCATACCACTCTTTCCGACAACCTAATGTACATGAATTACTCCCATCCACTCCAGTCTTCCTTGCCTTCGCAAACATCCCGTGAAATACGTCTTCGCTGGGACCCTTCCAACCCTTACTCTAAATTCCGAAAAAACGAACCCGTTGGAGGCACGCGCTGGTCGAAAATTCCTCCAGAACCGAGCATTCCCGAAAATATAACCCGGCTTGAAGCCATCCAGATTCACACCATGTCCAAAGAAGCTTTAGCGTCTCGTTCTAATCTTCTTGGCGTCATTGGCGCCTTGCGTGCACTCAGTGGCGAGACAGAAGCTGGAGGCGGAGCGCTCGGCAAGGGTGTCAAAGGTGTCGAAATCGTTCTAGGAAAAAAGCAGGTAGGAGGATGGATTCGCCAGGGTATTCCTGTCGGTGCCAAAGTTACACTCAAAGGTCATGCAATGTACGACCTTATCGCTTGCCTCACCGAATTCGTTCTACCTCGCCTACGAGATTTCTCCGGTATCTCCCTTCCTGCTCCAATGAGCGGACCCAACTCGTATCTACCTGCCTCTAGTAACGCTGTAAAACCGAGTGACGTTGCTGGTGTGGTAAGCTTTGGCCTACCTCCTGATGCGATGGGTTTCTGGCCACAGATAGAGGTCAATTTGGATGCGTATCCTAAGATGTATGGAATGCACATTCACTTCATCACGAACGCAGTTGGCGTAGGTGCTCAGGAGCGGGCAAGAGCTTTGGTTAGCGGTTTTCAAATTCCATTTGTCAGGAAAAGTTGAGGAGGAGAGGAGGAGAAGAAGAAGACCCAGACGATAGTAGATTGTCTCCATGTCATCTCCCGGTGGCTGATGCGGGAGTGTGGAGTGGAGTGAAAAGTATAGTCTAGATATACATTATGTGTTTCGGTTGAGAATCATTTGCCGCCGTTCAATGCCGAAATCAAAGGTATACGTATAGGCCCGCATTCGGAAAGAGCTGGAAAGTCGGTGAATTTGACCTTGGCTACGGCGGCAGATACTTAATCAAAATTCCTCAAAGACCCCAAGTTAAGTACTTGAATATCAATTAATATCAATTAGATTGTCAGAATTCATAGAATCTGTGCAAGCTTTACTTCAGGGTTTCGCCGCATCCGATTCGCACCGTTTTATTCATGCACTCTCGCACTCATCATTAGAGTCATGTCGGACCTCGTCACTGGTTTTTTACATAGACTACCCTCTTAATCTCATGCTTGTATCTGAGTAATTGCGGTTTACAGGGCTGAAGAACCCTTGCAATTTAAGTAAATCAAAGACATTCTGAACTTGAAAAAGTCACGATAAGTAGTCAATCAATAGATCCATCATCCTGGATAAATGCCACCCTCATTAATGCCCCTCCCATTTTTCTTTTATCAATGAAGAAGCACGTTCAGCAACAATGTATACCGGGGCCATTGTATGGCCTGCTGTGACAAGGGGCTAAAAAAGACAGTCGATGATCATTAGACTTGAGAAATATTAGGAAATTAGAACCCTACTAAGACCGATGCATCAATAATCCTTAGACCTTTCACATTCTTCACTAATAAATCAGGATTTACAACTCCATAATCTGCATTGGGGGAAGTCATGCTGGCAGTGCCAACAACATGCTCATTGGGACCACCAATTGTTCGGATGTATTCATCCAAGGCATCATCGCTTTCCATTGCTGCTGCAAGGTTGTCAGCTGGTCCAAGAATATATCCATCCCATGCAGAAGCAGAAGTAAATCTTAATGCTGTTTTAATGGCTTCACGCATGGCAAGGAAATCAAACCGAGATGAAAGTGTTCTTGCGTCAATTACTGGAGGAGCAAAAACATCTAGAACAGTGGCATTGATGGTAATGGAACCTCCTACAACAGTTATATGAGGATTATTCTTAGTCACATGACCTAGTACTGGCACCTACGAGAAGTTGGGGTCAATACACCCGTTGACAATGTCAGAAATTTTCCTGATGCTGGTACATTTGGGAAAAATCCTGGTTGCATTCCAATTGATGCATGCGGAGCAGTGCTTCCAGATGAGGGATCCTCTCCAAGAACTTCCAAAATTGAATCATTGAACCTAAAATATACAGTGTGGCTTGTGGGTGCATCCACTAGAGGGCCTTGTCGTGTTTGTGTCCATTCTTCAATGAGTTTCTTTTGAAGAGATTGGTTCTGAAAGACAATGTCTTCTGTTTGTGCACTGGCATTGACAATCCATGCATTCTTGGTTGATGGGTGCACCGACATATTTTGGCCTACACTGGGAAGATCAACAAGCGGAGTGATCCCAATTGAGAGGAGAAAGGTTGCATTGCCAATTCCAGAATTCAGCAGTACTTGGGGAGTGTTTATAGCCCCAGTGGATATCACAATCTCCTTGCTGGCATTAACTTGATAGAAAGGGCCTAGAGCAGTGCAACATTAATGCTATAATTGTGGACAGTGGCAACTATTTACCGGTAAGATTATGCGCAAATTCTACACCAAGGAATTCAGGCATGTGAGGATGAAAGGAGGTCTGAATTACACGGGATACTCGGGCATTGACAACAACATGGAGGTTTTTCCTTTCCATGAAGTTTGGTGCTAAATATGAAGCAGCTGCACTGCTCCGGGTTCCATTGTTGATTGTGAACTGAGCCCAGCCTGTCATAATGTCATTAAAGAGCCACAATGAGCAAAATAATTGAAGATCAGGAAAGAAGAATCTCCATACTCAGCCCCAAAGGATTTCCCGAGTTATAGTCCAGATTGAAAGTAAAGATATCACCCAACTCTTTAGAGGCTTGAATTCCCAAACCATCAATGGGAAGCGGAAAGCCTTCCAAAGCAACTGAATTAATTCCAGTAGTGCTGTGGAACACAGGGTCATATTGTCCTGATGTGTTGTGACCATCGGCGGGAGGGGACCAGCGTTCATTCTACCATCCATAAACAAGAGAGACTGGTGAAGAAGAGTGACACTACCTTGGCTATAAATGGTTGAATATTCTGCCATGACCAGCCTTGATCACCAGTTAATCGAGCATAGCGATCCCAGTCATCCTTGGGCCCTCGATTATAGTACATGCCATCTGAGACCAAGATTGATAAATTAAATTCTAAAGGTCAAAGAAACCCTACTATGTGAACTACTTCCGCCAAGGATGAAGGCATGAGGAAAGTTGACAGATCGATTATTGAGAGCCGGTTGAGGGATGGTTGTCTATTAACAAACATTTAGTATGGGGTTTGTGTAGCCAAAAGGGTGTACAAACTGTATTCCACTCGTAACGTGAAGGGATGGTATAAGTGAAGAGAGGAATATCTATGGATGGTATTCCATTGTTTCTGAAAGACAAATCATTATGCGTGCCAAGAGTACAGATTGCAGACCAATAGGCGTACGGGCCTCCTGCTTCAAGAAGCAGAACATTAAAATGTTTGTTTTCAGAGATTCGATTTGCGACGACGCATCCCGCTGTCCCTCCTGCCAGCGAATCATATGAGTCCAAAATAGCCAATGAAATTGTTGTCAACTTGCCTCCGAGAATGATAAAATCATAGTTGGTGGGCGGAACGTCTTGAATATCATTGAACAGAGTGGCCACTACAATACGGGGCGCAGAAAAAATGAATATGAAGAGGATAATGGATAATGGACTCGGAGCCATAGTGCATCCTCATAACTCATCTCTCGGAGTCTTTGGCAATTTATACCGTGAGTCGAAAGTTCTGTCGTTCAGGTGCCACACTAGTGGTACCATCTGCTCAGGGGTGGCAGGAATTGTTGTCTGCAATGGGTTGTTTGCGTTGAAATGTTGAAAGACGAACGGCCCGGTATTTGAACAGTCACGTTCAGATTCCTTCAGTCCCGCAGGTCCCGTGCCGGCAATAACACTTACCTTCCTCCAGTCAACTTTGTGGCGTTTTTCCATCTGGCTCTGTTCTTTTGTCAGCTTATTTTGCTGCATTGTGCTGATGCGACACTCCTTGTAAACGAACATGTCGTTGGCACCATGATGTCCGAGATGCAGCTGATCCTTCCTGAGAAGTAAATCAAATGCACCCTAGCCTATTGTTATCGCTTCTTCCATTCCAGTTTCACGACTTCTCTGTTTCTCCTAACACGCGTCTTTCTGGCTAAACTTGCTACAATAATAGGGCTTACTCAAACACGCGTATTCGAAAGCAGTTGATGAAGACGTCGATGCAGGGAGCCCCAAAAGCTTTCCATTGTCAGCCCATTCTACTCGTTCAGCAAACAGACTCTTCAGTCTTTTCAGGTGAAAAACATCCCCCCCAAGAGCCGTTTGACATTGTTCTCTCGAATGCCATTGTTTGGCTGGAGTGGTGTTCTAAAATTATTCGCCCTCTCACCGACTCTAAAAAAACAAGCCTGTGTCGCTTAGGCAGAACGAGCAGATGCATTGATCATGGTAAGGTGGGGGCGTACGGGACAGCCAATACGTTTGAAGATGTATTCAACTACAAGTTGTTCGTGATGATTTAGGATCGCACTGTATTGCCGTAGCTTTCTGAAGGAGTATCATACTCTCGTTGAAATATACTGTCCTTGTGAATTTCCAGGTACCTGTCAAAGAAAATTAACAACCAGCGCATACCTTGTTTGACACACGCACCTTAACAGCTCATTTACATATTCTCTCACTAGCGATATCGACTCGGTATCCATTTGTGAATTTGCTACCATTTGCGGAAGTGAAACTGAATGGACGAGCCTGTCAAGTTGAACTAAAAGACGCTGCGAATGGACTGACCTAGCATTCGCAAAAGATGTTCGCCGCCGTAGATGGAAGACATTTCGACATCGGATGATTCCTCAATTTTGACCTATGAAGAAGTTTGAATGATGTGAGATTCATTTACAGGGGCGCTATACTTTACCTGCGGCCCTGTGATGTACTTTTTCCTTACTTCTGCATATTGAGCACGCTCGAAACGATAGAGGAGCGACACTCCACACGATCTGTCAAAGTATATCTGCAGCCCAGAGCAAATGGTGTGTATTAGAAGACTCGGCGTTGGGAGGCTAGGAGAGATGTATAAGTAAGTTTCCACAGACGGGTTTGGCAAAGTGTAAATACCTGGTGGTAGTCACTTTGACGTGCTCTTCGAATTGATTGAGGATTTCGCGTACGGTCGGAGAACGAGGAATGGTTACGAGCTGATGGTTTTTTGTTACAGCTTCCCAGTCATCAACCAAAAGCACTTTGAGAACTTCGGGTACGGTGAGTTTCATTTCTGAACGACGGGAGATATGGCCATCGTCATCCTCTCTTGCTCTTTTGGTCCCTCTTGTGCCTTCTTTTCGTATTCCAGATCTGGTGCTTCCGCTCGCGGTAGCAGACAGAGTTGCATTTGGGTTGGAGGCTACCAGTTCTCGAAATCAAAACGACACTGTATGCAATGAACAGGTGTGCAATGCGCGTACCTTTACCGCTCGATTCTTTCCCTTTTCCAGCTGCTGCACTGGCCCCCGCAGATTGAGCAGCTAAAGCGGATTGAGACAATGCTTTTTGTTTAGCAATTCCAGCTTCATCTAGTTTGAGGATCCGCGATTCGGTGACCCATTCGTCCCATCTGAAAGGAAAGATGTTATAAATAAATGAAAAAAAGAGAGGGAAAGAGGGACTCGCGTTTGTTTCCAGCCCTTGTAATGTACCAAGAAGTTTGGGCCAATCTCACCGTTCTCTGTGTCCTCAGGAGTAAAAACGCGTATTTTGAGAATTTTAGCTGAAAAAGCTGATTGATATCTGAAGATTGAGTGGGGAGTTGAGACAGAGAATCACCTTCGTAAATGAGTGGCCCATGGTAGCATAGACACTTTTCATTGACTTTCCACTGCAGACCGGTGGAGGGCGAAAGGAAATTGGAAAGGGTTCCCTTTGACGTTACTTTGAACACTGTTGCTTTACTCGTGCTTGCCAGACCAGACTCGGATGCTGGCGGCAATGGGTCGGTCGCCATGGGGGTAGGAAGGAGAAATGAGTGTGGTTTGTGGTTTTTTTTCCACACATGGGTACATACTATGTATTATGTATATATACTGTGCTGTACTATCTACTGCTCCTTCTTCAGTGCATCTTCCTCGGCTTTTGATCGTTCGCCGTCTTCGAGACGTTTTGCGTAAACTTGTCCAGCCTTGTGAATAACAACGTCAGTCAGACCTTCACGAGCAAGGGCGGCTGCGGACTCGCCTGCAGAGCAAGAATCAACCCCAGGCAGATCATAATGATAACATTTGCAGCTGAGAGCACTCGAACGGCTTCTATTCTGTCCGCTAGCATTTCTTCTTCGAGTGGAACGACGACGGTCTTGAGGGTTGGGACGATGACGGCGACATAGACGGCAATGGCAAAAATATACACGCCTTGCAAACGATCAGCGCGGTGAACGGGGAGGATAGAGAGGAGACACGGACCCAAGCTAGATCCATCGAAAAATAATGCGCTGTCGTCCCACTGGTTCAGTTTCGAGGCCAGGCCAAGAACACCGACACCAATCATTCCGTGCAGCAGGGCCTATGACGCGTCATTCACCCAGCAGCAGCACCAGCAGAAAGAACAGCCAGACCTTGATTGCAGGCGGGGAGTTGTAGAATGTTGAATAAAAGCTGAAACCGTCTGCGATAACGCCCTCGGTCAGCTCCCCCCATAACAATTTGTGGTCCACGTTGAACGATATAAACAGAATCCCTGTACACCAACGGTTCAGCAGCCATCCGTTCCGTTACACCCTAGCGGAACCCACCAAGAAAGAAAGAGACCGGGGCGAGAACGGCAGCCTGTTTGAAGGTCATGACGGTAGAAGGGTGAAAAAAAAAATAGTATTATTATCATACATTTCATACATTTCATTTAGGCGTATGTACGTCTGGCCATCTTCATTGGATTCAACGCAGCGCTGATGAGATGATGCGTACATCTCAGTCGCTCTCTTCTTTCTACAAACCAGCTCGACACATCCGACGGGACTGCAAGCGGCTGCGCAATAATCCCGTTCATCCGCGCACTGCGAACCACACTGACCAGTTCCTCCATCTCCGCCTCTGAGTCCACATCGTCGTAGTTCTCATTCTCTCCATCGTCCAACGTATTACCAGACCCCGCTGCTGCTGCTGCCACAGCCTGGGCCCGCTTCGACGTCGTGTGTTTCGCAGCAGCGATCGTGTGCCCCGTCGCCGCTGCCCCCGCCTTTCTGCCCTCTTTGCTGCTAGGATCTAATCCGAGTTTAAGAGCGGCCTCTTCAATTGCTTTCTTTCGTTCCGCCTTTTCCCGCTCCTTCTTCTCCTTCTTCTCCTTCTTCGTCTCTCGCTTTACCGGTTCCACATAGTTGGGATTATGTTCTCTCTGCCAGTCGCGCAACAGGTCGTCATACGCACGGCTACGGCCTTGAACAGCACGTTTTGCGCCCATGGAATGAGATTTACATGTAAGAGAACGTGAGCAAGGGAGTCCCTTGTCGTTGATAACCCCGCATTGCTTGTCATAGTCCACGGGTCCTTTGGCACGACCTTTGGTGATCTTTGGTAGCGGTTGTTTCTTCGTCTTTTTCGAGAGCGGTTCTCCAGGAAGAGAGGAGGATGGCGAGGCTTTCCGCTTCTTTGCCAGAGCAATGTTGCGGATTTGAATGCAATTGGCTGAATGAAGTGCAATTTAGGCATAAGCTGAGGGAGGGGGCTAGGAAATGTTTATACATACCAGCATGTTCAGCGGCCGCACTCTTCAGTATCGGTTTCTCGCAGTCTTTGCATCGAACAACGCCAATGTCACTGGTTGACGAGAGCGGTCGGGCGCCAAACATCTTCATATCCCGAGCCGGAATCCAGACTGTGGCTGGATCTGTATCCAGCATCGGCGGCGGCGATGGCGAGGGTAGAGCATCCCAGGAGAATGGTGCTGCCTGCGTCGAGCCCGATGAGGATGCGCCCTTGAGCTTCAAAGTCATGGTGAATGATGTGGGTGTGTCACATGACACATGGCACCCTTTACACCGGACAAATGGCTGGACCAGCTGCGACGATGCCAACATCTCTCCGAGGACTCGATGAAAGCGCTATGCGACAGAGTGCGGACGTTGCTAATGGAAGAATCGACCATCAGACCGGTTTCGAGTCCAGTGACAATATGCGGCGATATTCATGGTCAATTCTGGGATTTGCTCGAGCTGCTGAGAAAGGGCGGAGACGTTCCAGAGACGAGCTATATATTCATGGCAAGTAAGAGTGTCTGCTTCTGGATCCAGAATGACAACCCTACAACCTTTTCTAGGGTGACTTTGTGGACAGAGGTCACTACTCTCTCGAGACCATCTCTTTGCTCCTCGTTCTCAAAGCTACCTGGCCCCACAAGGTCACTCTTCTCAGAGGCAACCACGAGTCTCGCCAGATCACGCAAGTTTATGGCTTTTACGACGAATGTCAACAAAAATACGGTTCAGCAACCGTCTGGAAGGCTTGCTGTAGCGTCTTTGATTATCTCAATCTCGCCGCTATCATCGACGGAACAACACTCTGTGTTCATGGTGGACTCAGCCCAGATATCAGAACCCTAGATCAGATCAGAGTTCTCAGCCGTGCTCAAGAAATCCCTCATGAAGGGCCGTTCTGTGATCTAATGTGGAGCGACCCAGAAGAACTCATGGATAATTGGGCCGTCAGTCCTAGAGGAGCCGGTTGGTTATTTGGCGGAGGTGTTACGAGAGAGGTGCGCCCGTAGTCATCCCATCTTCCTATTCGTGCGTGTTCATTTCCACATCAAGTTCAACCATGTAAACGGCCTGTCCCTCATCGCCCGAGCTCATCAGCTTGTGCAAGAAGGATTCAAGTACATGTTTGACGAGCAGCTTGTTACTGTATGGAGTGCCCCGAATTACTGCTATCGATGCGGAAACATGGCATCCATCATGACCGTACACGAGTCGGGCGAGAGAACGTTCGAGGTCTATGGTCCCGCCGAGGAGAATGAGAGAGATAAGGGAATGCAGACGAGGAAGATGGTAGGTCATCATCATTTAGCCTATGAACATTTGTTGATCGTCCTGCAGAATATGCCTTATTTCGTATGACCGCGGACAATAATCGTACATTGTAACATACAACCACATCTCATTTTTAATGTTAAACATTTAGTGCCATACTTGCAGATTCTTTAAAGGAGCTGTTACGATGCTAGTGGCAAGCGAGGAGTCGGGGATTGCTGCCCTCGACAGCGTTAAGGATGCGTACGTAGTACATAAACTAAAGCGTCTTTTTATGCAATGCCAATTTGCCGAGAGCACTGGCTCTAATTGGTCAGTACATAGAGTAAGCGCTAGCGGCGCTTAGAGCGGACCCATGCTTTTGGCGTTTTCTCGACGGCTACACAGTGCATCGCCTGTCGTTGGCCTCGTCGACCTCGTTCGCTCTCAACAGTATGCGCAAGCCACCCAGCTACTCAGGTCGCTTGACCTCAGCGCGATTCCTCACTCTCAAATATATGAGATAGCTGCCCTACACGTTTCCGAGTCGGACACCACAGCGATGACCATGTATCTATCGCTTTATCCAGAGCGCGGGGAGCCCCCGGCCAAATTTGTTGAGCATCTCCTAAAAAATCCTCGAAAACACGCTCTTCATCAGTCTGGTTTGGTCTTGGTTGGTAAAGGGTACTTGCTTCGTATTCGCTGGGTTTTTTTTCCTTCTATTAATTCTTCCACAGGTACACTACCCTCGTTCGATCTAAAATACTTCCTTTTCTCTCTGGGAAAGAGGCTCTTGAAATCCACTGGGCTTTGCAGCCCGCGACATTACCAGAAACATCAGACGACGATGTGTTTGAATCCGGGGAAGAGTATTCATCCATGCATCTCGATGCTTCTCTGCCCCCAGACTCCTTTTCTCCTTCGATTTCTGCTTTAAATTCGCTGTTAGCAGATCTAGACTCTCCTCAAACTTATGCCGCTGCTCGTCGTCTTTTGCTGGACCTTGTTTCCCTAGACGTCCCAATCCCGCCCAATATCATTTTCGAACGTGCAGCTGCCTATGCGCTCTCTGCATCTCTCGGGCTTTCTGAACATACTTCCCGAATCTCAGAACTCGCGCTTTGGTTTGCCCACTATCCTGCTCGTCGCATAAATCCCGCCTCCCGCCCGACCTTTGCCCTGATTCGTCCCCATTTAAATTCGGCTATCAGTACCTCCCTCCCTCTCTACATAGCTCTTGCTGGTATGCTCTCCCAGAAAGGTTATTATTCCTTTCCGGCAGCCAACTTGCTACCAGGTATCTTTCGATACTCTTCCCCTTCCGAGTCACTGAATTTCATTTGCGAATATGAAAACAACATCCTTGCCTACTTTCTCTCCAACACTGCTCGTCGTCCAGTCACGGAATTGGGTCGAGCTCGATCCATAGCCATTCGATTCCTGGCAGAAGCAGGTCACATAGATGCTGCATTATCTTTATTACCTTCACCCGACTCCGCTTTGGCTCTTCGGATATCTATCACTAGTTACTCAATCTTACTTTCACGACTTCTTTCTTCCCAGCATCCAGAGAAAGCGACCCAGGCGAATTTAATTCAATCAATGATTATCACTATCCGCGATGCCGGCCAAAATTGTTCCCCTTCTGAAGCCGATGACAATCTGCAAATTCTATTTGAAGCAGAACATCAATCTCTTGTTGAACGACATCACACAGCGAAAAAAACATCGGGTTCCAATTCACTCCCCCTCCCTCATACCCTCCGCACAATTTCCAAAGCCCTCCTCTCTCATGAGCCATCCGACTTTCCGCCGACTCGAGAATTGGTCAGTTTTCTAATTGCCTACGTTTCTGTTCGAGGTTCAGATTATCAGGTCCAAACGAAGAGGTGTGTAACTATACCTAACTGCCCTTGGCCGCCCTTACGATTGCCTGATTCAGACAAAACGCCCTTACTCTCCTCGTATCTCATACTCTTACCCTTTCCCCCATACCTTACCGCGCCATTTCCCACCTGCTCTTTGCACACATGGTGCTTCTTTTTCGGCTAGGGACATCCTCATCTCCCATCACTACCACTTTTCCTTCATCTCACACTTCGAGCGCCCCACACACCGAGTACACCTTGTCGCCTGCGCCCGACATCACTCTTCGTGCCCTCCTTCGTCTCTTTCATTCCTTCTTCCACCTTCAAGGCGTGCCCCGCTCCCAATTTCTAAACGCTCTTCACTCCCGGGGTCTGACTGAAGAAGACCCCTTCAACGACAGTCTATTATCCGATGAGTTGGATGGTTCAAATTCTTTTCAACAAAAATTCTATCTGGAGAGTTTATCATGTTTCCCGAAGTCTAGTCGTTCCGCCTCCAGTAATGTTATATCCGCAAATACCCTGCCTTATATATTTCCTTCCCGACTCCACATCTCCCTTATCTGGCAAGCTCTCGCTTTTCTAGCCTCTTCGCCTAGGAAGCTTGGGCTACTGTTCGAAGAATTAATCAGGTTCGCAAAGCCTCCAGCTGCTGAGGAAGACATCCAGGATGAAACAGACGCAGGGCGCATATTTTCCGACCCCCTTCCCTCGGAGACACCAGGTGCTACTTCATCCGACTACCCAACACTGCAAACACCCCAATCATGGACAAGTCGAGGTCATCGACTGATTGGACAATCCACGTTATTGAATAAAGAATGGCCTGCCCATGGACATGCTTCTCCTATCATTGCAGAGTGTTTCACGCCATTCATCATCAAACTAATGAGGGCATCTTTGCTTCCTTCACTCTCAAGTGCGAGTCCAACCTTCCTTTGTCTTGTCTCCCACTCAACGTTCACACCTTAGATGAATCTAACCCCGACTCATTTTCCAACACTATATCTGTTTCCTTCTCAACCCCCACCGAAATCATCCGAACCTTGCTTTCCCTCAACCTCTCCCCCACAATCTATCATTATACTGAAATGGCGCGATGGTGGGCTTGGAAAGGGGAAGAGGCTAGAGTGTGGGCTGTACTGGAGAGGCTGGAGGAGGCAAACTCACAGCCAATGTATGCACGCGGAGTAAAACACGGAGAAGAAGAAAAAAATGACGAAGCTGTACCGAATCGTGCAGATTCAACCGAGACCTTAAATGGTGAGATCTGTGGCTCAGTCTATCTTTCAAGAACCACTGACATTCTTGACTTTCAGCATCTTCTCACCTTCCTTCGCCCGATCTTCCGTTTTACATATCTCTTATGCGCGCATTCATTTCTTCCCCGTACTATCGAGATTCAGATACGTCTCGAGTACTGGGGACGCTTCCGCGTGCACTCAGTTCCTTGTCCTCAAATTCTACAACACAAAATTCCGGGACTTCGATCTTGCCATCCGCCCTCCTCAACCCGGTTCATCCTCATCCCGGAACTCACCGTCGTCTATGTGCACTGTCCTATTTATGGCAACGTATGGAATTGAGATTGGGCCGCGAATTTCTGCAGCATCAGTTGGGTTACGGCAACGTCGCGAACAAAAAGATGCATTTGCAACAACAGAGCAATGAAACTGACTTTGAATTGAAAGACAGAGTGCTGGAAGGTATTGGTAGTCAGAGAAGGGACGCGGAACCTAACCGTTATTTACTTCAAGTGATTTCAGACTGGCGAGTGTTGGTGGGTGCGAGATGACTTGGTTGTATAATGTAAAAGGAGCTGAAAGAGTTTTATGTGGACCTAGTTACAAAAATGTTACCTGCTAGAGGGTTCAATGGCGTAGTGGTTATCGCATCTGTCTTACATTTGGTCACATGATTACTGTAGGGTACACAGAAGGTCTCCGGTTCGATCCCGGGTTGAGCCACGGATTTGCCGCTCCAGTGCGAGCTTCACTCGCACTTTTTCTCCTAGCCCGGTCTCAGAGGTGAAAACAATGCACATTCCAAATAACTATATATGTACATGTCACACTGTCCAATTTTAATGCTTATAACAGTCCGTACTCAGCTTTAATGATATCGGCGGCCCGTTCAGCTGGAGACATCTAATCAGCCGACATGACCCAGAAAAAAGACTGCCATTCAGAGGCCTCACCGATTCCATAGACAGCGGCCGAAGTATGAGCCGCTGGTAAACTAGGCTGTAATCGATGTTTTCCCATAAATGATGCGTAGTATACAGTTACCAGAGTGGAAACGTACCGCAACACTAGCGTCGACAATCCTCAAGCCTTTGACACTTTTGACCTTCAGGTCCGGATTGACCACCCCCCAATCGGTAGTGTTAAAGGGAGACATTGCAGCAGTTGCTACTGGGTGGAAGAAGCTGACTGCATTTTCACGTATAAAATCTTCAATCTCTGCGTCTGTGGTGGCATTTGTAAGATCTTGCAAGATATACCCTTTCCATGCGGCAGCTTTCACAAAACGATGTGCACTTTTGATCGCTTCACGCAAGACAGCAATATCGACTGGATGTGATAGCAGGCCTGGGTCAATAACTGGAGCGTCAAAAGGATTGGTAGAGTTAATCGTGACTGCTCCAGCTAACACTTGATGTGAGCAGGCAAATTGCGAAATGTTCCAGTCGAAAGACTTACAGGATTTCGGAGAAACATTCCCTGACGGGATGTTGAGGTAGTTTCCAGATGCTGTCACAGAATTAAGGCCATTCTGGCAAAGATCATGAGTCAATGGGGAAACAATACAGAGCGATGGTCTGACTTGGAATAAGAATTCAAAGTGTGCGGTCTCATTCCCAGCAGCTGGATCACCAAACTCTTTTAGCACAGTCGAGTTTTCGGGAAGTCTCAGGAACGCCAGGTGATTTTCCGAAGTGTCAACGTAGATGCCTGTTTTTGTCGCCTTCCATTGTTGCAATAGTTCTTCAGCCAGAGTCTCGTTGCGAAGGACGGCATCGTAGGTCAAAGTTGAGTTCACGAGCCAGGTAGAGGAAACACCGATGTGGTCCGTTAGATTTTGTCCAACTGAGGGCAGGTTCACCAGTGGTTTGATTCCAAGGGATGTCAGGTGTGTTGCATTACCGATCCCCGAGTGCAGAAGGATACTAGGCGTGCCCACCGCACCTGCGGACAGGATGACTTCTTTAGCTGCTTTGATAGTTTTGAGCTTTCCTAAACAAACAGGGGTGAATACAAGACAGGACGACAGATATGAGCCCTACCATCGACAGAATCCAGATATTGCACGACATTAAACGAATTTTTTGATGAAGCCAAGACTCTCGATACCCTTGTATTGAGCAAGATGTCAAGGTTCTGTCGGGCCAATACCTCCGGACTGAAATAGGCGGCTGCACTCGAACGGATGCCTCGGTCCACCAGAGCTTGCACCCAAGCTAAAGGAGAAATTTCAGAATAATCCGAGTCTCAACTCAGAATATCTATAGCAAGTATACGCACAGACTCCCAAGTGATCGCCGGTGTTCATATCTATAGAAAAAGGAAATTCTGCCAGGTCTTTCGTTGTCTGGATAACTCTATCGTCGATTGCTCTGCTAGCTCCTGGAACGCTGACGCCAATAAAGCCATCGAAACCATGGAAGGCAGGATCGAATTGACCGGACACATTGTGGCCGTCGACGGGGAAGTTGAATTTTTCACTCTATGTGATTTTCAATTCGTTGAAGATTTATGTATGAGATAGTTGGGAACCACGTACCTTTTTGAAGTAAGGAAGCATTGCATCCCATCCCCAACTTGAATCCCCAGAAAGCTCGGCCCATCGGTCGATGTTCTGCTTGGATCCACGAGTGTACACCAGACAGTCTTGTAGAGATAAATGCGTAAAAAGGGAGATATCGACGGCAATGGCACACAGCACGTACTGACAGCACTAGTCCCTCCTAAACCTAGCCCCCTTGGGAAGGGTAGGACGCGATCGTTCAGGTTTGGTTGGGGAGTCGTGGTGTAGTTCCAGTCCCACTGAGTGTTCGGGGTCAACATTGTGCACAACAATGGAACGTCAATTGTAATGCTGTCGTTATTTCTGTGTACGTCGTTGTCTGTTGACTGAAAAGCAAGTATCGCGCAAGAATGTTCCACTCACGTTCCGCCTGCCTCAACAACTAGAACCGAAACATTTGGGTCCTCTGTCAATCGGTTGGACACAGCAGCTCCGCCGGGACCAGCTAGCGGACGAGGTTCGGCCGTTGGCTAGAGAGCTGAATGAAACATGAGACGAAGCTTACCTCCAATGACGACAAAGTCGTAGGCTTGAAGGTCGGCAGACGACTGTAAAAATTTCCCAAAGCCTGGAAGAGCCAGTAGAGAGACGAAAAAGAGCCCAGAAAACATAGGGAAGCGGACGGGCCTTCAGTCATATTTTAAGTTATTTTATATATGATTCCTGCTCTTCACACGGAAAGGAACGAAAGTCAACCCTCCATTGAGTTGCATGCAGATGTTCAGGGGGCACCGTACTCGAGGTACATCTATAGAAACCAATGAACCGGGTAACCCTCAACTCAAGATAAAAGTATGGGCCCATTTTGTGTACATTTATTTAGCTTCTCAAATCTGTGGTCGATTGAGGTTGCATCGAGGTTGCCAAGCTTCAGAATCCCGATTCACCGTGTGTTGAACATCAGAGTCGCAGTTCAGTTGTCGTAAATCAGAGGAAGAGGATACTGACACAAGCGTTCCATCTACCCGGCATAAAAAAAAATTTAAACAAATCCCAACTACAGCGTTTTCGGCAGGTACGGTGTACCACCAAGCGTGATATGCATACGAATTATAAAGATACAAAGTACATCAGAATGCGCAATACAGTACAATGTGGAGGAAAGCAAGCAAGCAAACAAGGAACAAATCACATGGATTTATACTGAGCCATTAGATTATTCCACGAGTCATTAATTTCAGGCATGGGAAAATCCCCAACATTTCGGACTGCACCACTATTGAAAGAATTCTCATACCCGGGTCGATTTGGATAATACTGAGGATTGCTATAGCCAAAGTAAGGATCCGACATGCCGTTTATAGGAGATATCCCCTGCGACGGAGTATGAGTGTAGGATATAGAGCGATCAGGCTCGTGAGGGTACTGGCGGTATGGCTGCTCGGTGTATTCTTGACCTGCAACGGGGTACTGCCAGCTTGTCGTCTGGTCAGGGGAATGGTACGCTCCCTGTTCAGGAATAGTACTCTGGATGGGGGAAGGGGAGGCGGGATCCGATTTGGGACTTGACTCAGAGTATGAGGGGGTAGACGGTGCAGAAGAAACTTTACGTGGCACAAGTCGCGTCATGCCTCCAAGCGCGGCGAGTTCATCTTCTTCGGCTTTGATTGAAGGTGGAGATCCTACCGATATGGGAGAGCCAATTACACCACCGTTCGATGGTTGGGTCAAAGCTCCGTGAGCGCGCTCCCGTAACTTGTGAAGGATCGGCTGTGTCAAGCACGTTCAGTCCCCAGGAAGTCTGAAATTTAAATGCGCTCACCAAGACCTTGGCTTTTCGACTAGTCTCCGACGTCGATATGAACAGATTGTAAGCAGAGTCCAAGTGCGTCAGCGCAGACGGTGCTATGGCCAGCTGAATTTTACATGCAATAGATCCTAGAACAATCTTCGAAACGTAAGCAGTTGAACACATCAAAGAGTTGGCGTGGCACGCACTGCACACGAAAAAACATGCGTGAATAAGAACCACATTCGTTCTGTCAACGCAGGATACTGCTTGAACATGCTGTTAATCAAGCTGACAAAGGTGCATGCGCTGGTATATGCTGCAAGTACAGAAGGTGCATACTTGCTCCCCATAGGATCGTTAGGATTATCTTCCAGTGCACGGGCGAAAAAGCCACGATGAAGATAGAACAGCGCTAAAATACAGTATTGGCTCAAAACCGAGATCAAGTGGATCGACAACATACTGATCTCTCGAATGGCAAAAGCGATGAACCGTTGCATGAGGAGCTCAGTTGTCGGCTGTTGTTCGAGTTCACGACCCACTGAAGCTCCTCCAAACCCAGGGATTTGCAGGCTAGGTGGAACGTAGTAATTGCGAACTTTTTTATCCATATCTTGAATGATTTTGTAAGAAGGTGGGCGCGCTCCAAAGGCTTGATCCATAAGAAGACTCAGGCAGTCTGAGCAGAACGAGTATTTCCAAGCAGCAACTGAGAAGGAACACAAGTTTGAGGATCAAGAAGTCAGCAGCAGCACAGGTCGGAAAACCTTACACGACATTTCAACTTCCCCTTGGGCATTTTTAGACGTGGCGAATGGCTTTTGGGTATCAATGTGAGCTAGTGAAAACGAAGGTGGACGACCATATGTCAGACTCTGAAGAAAGCGACCATCAGATCGTATTAACAAGCTCGATCATGAAGCAACGAACCTGCCATGAATCATAAGTAAAGATCTCCCAAAGAAGGCAACGCCGGCGAAGTGTTTCATCTGAATTGAGATTCCATTTACCGCTATCACGATCTGAGGACAGACTATCAACTTCAATTCATCGTGTCGAGAACCAGATATACTCACGAAGCCCAACCTAATCACCAGAAAGAGTATGAATATCGGCAGGAATCAAGGCCCGATTTTGATTCCGACTTACACTTTGAGCCAATTTAACGACAACGCCCATCGTGGCCCATCGCGGACCTTCAATATCGTCCAAGAACATGTAGTGGCACATAAGAACCTGTTCAGAATATTGATACAATATTGAATCTCATAGTCAAGATGCGCTCACCAGGGCCTGGATAGCTGGTATGGACTGTTCCTCGAACACGGAATCAACCGCTAACGCTGCTCGACCAAGCTCATAGTATTGCGTTGCTTCGGGCGCATGTGATTGCCGGTCAAGATCAAGCAGTGTCCCGATGGCGAGAGCCATAAATATGATGGCAAGTTTGTGAGGTCCGATGTTTGAAAAAGCGACATCAGCTTCATATATAGGACGGAACACTGATTCATAGAATTCCTCCTGTGCAATGGGCGTGTACCTTGGGGAGGAAGGTGTTCAAAGCAGCTAATTGGGGCACAAAGACGCGAGACCTACATCCAAGCCGCATGTCGGTAGTAGAGATCGCACAGCCGCTGGGCTGTGGAAGAGTCTGGTAAAAGGCCGATCAAGTTGTTACGCAGAGCATCTTTGTTTAATGAGGCTGGTGTAAACGGGAACGCGTAAGATAACCACGGAACATCCAAAGGCATCGACGGATCAGAAATGGGAGACTTCTCGTCTTCGTCAGAGCCTTGTTCATTCTTCGAAATTGAGGTTCAGGGGAATCTTTATGTAAAATACAAAAAGTGCAACTTACTCGAAGAAGATACTGGAAGAAAATGGTTAATCACTCTGAACATGGGTTACCTCTGGAGACTCATGAACTCACCCACGAATTAGCTGTTTGACCGAAGAAGGTAGAATGCCCCCGGTCTGTTATTGATCTGCGATACAAAAGAGCGACTTAGAAGAAGAAGAGATCTGACGCGAAGCAATGGGAAAAGAGACGCACAAGGAACCCATTGCATCAATGGTGTCATTTGGGTCTACTTTCTTCTCTTTAGACGGCGCAGCATCCATGCGTTCACGCTCTAGCGGACGTTTGATTTGTAATAGGTCTTCGCTAAGTAGTGGGTGAGGCTGAGGTGAACTCATACTATGCGAATGGGCGAGAGCATCCTCTAATTGCCGGACGCGAGTGGCTAGTTGGCTGATCTTGTCATGCAGATCTTCAGTGTTCGCAAGTACAAATCTACGAGGGTGTCAGCTTTGGTTTCTTTACCAAAGCCGGGACATACCGATTGCCCTTGCCAGTAGTAAGGGAGCCTAAAAGATAGGGTAAGTAATAATCTTCGAGTATCGGATGATCCACGCGCCGTCTGGACATATTGCACCACATCCTATAAATGATTCGTCACCTTTATCCGCTTCGGCATATCCCTAGACTCTACAACACACCTTTCTTCACGCAATTCCTGTGACGACAGATATCAGTACGATTAAGGGTATCAATCTGTCGACCTACCCGCAAGGGAACACACGGCTACATCTGGGAGGAAATTTGGATTTATAGAAGTGCATGACATGAAAGCACGAGTACCTACTTGAGTTTCAACCTGCAACGGGAGTTGAATCAGAAGCGAGAAAATGTTGGGTAAGACGATTGTCTACCTTCTACACTCTGCACAGCTGAGAGCTGTCCCTCTGCGTTTTGTACGCTGCACCAGTGGGGACGTTGAGCGGGAATTATCCGCGGATGCCATGAGCGTTGATGAGGGTAAGGAGGGAAGGAAGTACCTGGTAATTCAAGCATCATCCTAAGGCGATTACTAAGCATTTTCGGCTCAACGAGCCCTCGACGCCCGCGACATCTATCCCTAAGCGGCTGATCATGATGGTTCATCATATCAGTCAACGAGCTGTATTATACGTTACGTGCCCGGTAGAAAGCAGAGATAGATGTAAGTATAAGTGTAGAGTAGGTCGATATAGTATACATATGAATACAGTACAGATGACGGGGTATCGTGCGGAGAAAACAGATTAACTATACACATGAACGACCCGCAAAGCAAGTTTGGGTCACATAATCACGCACCCATCGGAGCTTCCGGATCTAAGGTTGCTGGCTACGCGTGCAACCTCGAAGAATACCTCGGTGACTCCTCTATTGTGTTTCGAGCTGCATTCTGGAGAGAATTCAATTCCTACATGACAGTGTTAAATCTGTGGTCGACGTACCCAGATACCGTGAAGCTCGTATTCGTCTGGCCACCGCGAGGCCTTCCTCGTATTGGATCGGCTGTGCATTGTATCTTTGTAATCGTTCTTTCACTGAGTAATCGTCGCGAAGATCACATTTGAGAGCTATGCCGAAGAGGATGTAAGAGGGCGTGGTAGGCACTGTTTAGGTTTTGAAAAGACGTACCGACAAGTACGAGCTAGATTGAGATTTCAGCGCCAGCGGGTCAAGCAGGATGAAAGTGGAAAACATACCTTTACACCGGGACAATACTCGAGAATTTCATCTAGCCACTGCAAAGTGTAAAGGGTCTAATGTGCGTGCATATTTCAAATGCTAACCTTGCTTTCGACATTTTCGAGCGAGACTGGATTGTCAACCTGGAATGGAATAATGGATTGTAGGGAGCAGACCACTGCTGGTAGAATAGATTTCCAACTCACAGAAAAACAAACCATGACAACATGGGTCTCTGCGTATGACAACGACCGTAACCGGTCAAACTCCTCCTGGCCTGTAAGTATATGGAGACTTTGTTAGAGTATCCAAGCAATCAAGGAAGGTATTTACCTGCTGTATCCCATAAACTTAATTCCACAAGTTGATCGTCCACATAAATGTCATGAACATAGTTTTCGAAAACGGTCGGTTCGCTATGAATTTCGAGGCCAAGCTTTAGTACACACGGTGGGGGGAAGTAAAGCTTGAGCTACGAACTAGACCTGAGTGAAGAAGCCTCGTGTAAAGACGTTCAAGAGAGAGGTTTTGCCTTGAAAATATTTTGAGTTAGATTAAATGGAGGCTCGATAGTGTACTGTACACACCACATGCGCCATCGCCGCAAACTGGAATCGAATAAGCAAGGGTGAATGGTGCTGGTGCGACTTGAGAATACTGACCGACGACCTTTCGCTGCAGCTACTGGACAATATGAGATCATCGTCAGAAGGATAATGAGGGGTATACAGACCGTTCGACGACCGAAAGAGGAGGAGCCGTTCGAGGAGCCACAAAGCATTAGTGAAAGAAATAAATATCACGTGGGCCGCATTGCATACGGTTGCCAGTCTTTTTTCAGTTTCATTAGCTTGCTTCCCAACCGTCATGTCCAACAGCCCACAGCCCTCTTTACAATTTGAAGCCCCAGACAGTGCAGACAGTGTAGGAATTGGCCTTATAAAGCCACTATCAGCTTCCAATAAAAGACCGTTTTCAATCGACCTCAGCCTCGAATTAGAACGGCAGCTCGAAATGGATTCGGATTCTTTGCCACCAACGCCCGCTTACAATGCAACTCTCCAGAGCGCTCCGGTTCTCGCCAATATGCGCGACTCTCTAGATCCCGACGTTCTTGCACATATCATTTCCCAGCTCAGACGCTCCCTCGCAGATATGTCCAAAGAAAGAGACGACCTTGTTAACTTGTTATCTGGCGCTCATTCACGCGAGGCTGAGCTCGAGGATGCTCTCCAGCATATGACAGATAAGGCCGTCGGAATGGAAGAGGAGCTCATGGTAGCCAGGCGAAAGAATAAGGATGACGAGGAAGCAATCTCCTTGTTGCGGTCCAAGGTAGAAGAGAGTCGGTAAGTTCCTTCTCTTTCTATATTTCCCCCATCCTCACTCTTTCTGTTTCTCTCTCAGCCGTGGTCTCATGCGCTTGCAGACGGAAAATCGTCGACAAAGTGTGATCTCACCTCTCGATTTGTCTCGTGTGAATCAGAGTCCGCCTTCCAAGCGTGCTTCTTTTACTCCATTAACAGGTTCGTTCAGTGGCAGACCTAATGGACACAGACGTATTTCTTCTGTATCTGACTCTGGTATTCAAGCTCTTAACCTCAACTTGGGTTTGGGCCTCGCTGACACTGCGCAAGTTCTCACTGTCTCTTCTGACAATAGTATGAACCCGTCACCGGTGCCATCGCGAGTATCTGGCTTCTTTGGCAGTCGATCCAGCCCTCCACAAGAGGGTATGGTTACCGAGAGCATCGACATCCTCAGTCTTCGGAAGCAGATGACTTCACTCAAATCAGACTTGGAGGAAACGAGGCACGAGTTGACAGAGGCGATTGAAGCTCGGGAAGCGTCAGACACATGTGTTATAGCATTGCGGGCATTCATTGAAGAGAATAACGTTGGCACGGGTAGATCCAGTACAGATTCCACCTCACTCAATCTCCCTCCTCTCCCTTCGACAATCACCGGCAACGACGCTGGTACTCTGATGACTTCAAAAGCTGGTTGGGGCTTTGGCAAATTATGGAGTACCAGACCGGTACCTATTGGCTCAGCTCCCGCTGCTGTCGAATCTCCTAGTCCTTCCACTCCCGTCCAAATGCCTTCGCAATTATCCAAGAAAATCGGTGGTTTCTTTACCAGACAGCCGAGTATTTCATCCACCAGCTCGATCCCTATTCCTCCGGAAATGCAGGGAGCTCATCGAGCGTCAATGTACAGTTACGAATCCAGGTCGGATACCTCCTCCATAGCAGAACCTCTCAGCCCTGCTTCCGATGGCGACGATAATATTCTTGTGCGGGAAAGCAGCTCTCGTTTGAACGCACATGATTTGGTCAATGTCGAGCTTGGAGAGCAAAAGAGGGCTGGCAACATCACCGTATAATTTTTCGGCGACTTTGATGACAGGGGAAATCAATTGTATCGATTAGATTATATATCTCTTCTTCACGACCGTCACGTTGATTTTACGGAAAGTACATGCTCTTATACCCTAATGATAATGACAATCGTATAGATGGATTGAAAGCGCTCTTGCTAAGGTGGACATATGCTAGTTTCATTTTTTGTATACACGGAATGGTAGTACTCGCTTTGGCCGTCACCGTTAGAGTGAGGTGAGCAGTGCGTCGCGGGTCGAAGTTATCGGGGTTGAATGGGAAACCCCCCCCCCCGCTCGAGGAGTAGGCACCGAATTGGTGTTTCAAGCTGGCGTACAAAGACTGATTGAGATACGGCGGGGCTAATGACACGCGGCAATCACCGCACAAAAGCTTCTCTATCGAACAGTCATGGGTGACTTCTTTTCGTCTTACCCCCATGTCCTCTGCTCATCAACCGAAACGTCCCGATGATAGTGTCCAGCGTAAACGGAGGAAGGGCGCAACTCGTTTATCCTGCGCAGAGTGCCGCAGGTTTGTTGTCATTCTCTCTCTGGGGGGAGGGGGAAGTATTGCTAATACTACTTTATCCAGGCTCAAATTAAGATGCGACCGTGCCATTCCCTGCGGCTCCTGCGTCAAGCGAGGGTGAGTACTGACCTCGCTGAGCTCTTTTCCAAACTATATTGAACCGTATTGCAGCACAGCTGCTATCTGTCCCGATGTACGTGTTTTACTACACACCGCTAGCTACATCATTAAATTCTTACCATCGGTTAGGGCTCTCTAACTACAGGTCAAGGAAATCGGTGAGTACCAGATTCAATGTTTATCGTCTGCTCCAAATTTCGATACCGATTTTCAAGATTCGTTCTGGCTTCAACCCAGGAACTCCATGAAAAGATCCATGAGCTCGCAAATCGTGTTCGGGAACTCGAAGATGCTTTGCGCGTCGACCATATACAGCTAACACATGAACAACACCCGCTACTTTCCGATGAGTTATTGAAAGTAAAAGCACCGTTGCAAAGAGAGCCGCCTGGAGTGAGGGGTCAACCTAATGGCGCCTCAAAAGAAGATGAACCAAATGCTGATGTCGTAGACGCATTTGGATCTTTATCCATCAGCCTCTCGGGAAAGGCAAAATTTTTTGGTCAGACCGCAAACTCTTGGGTGAGTGTTAGATCTAATTTTAGACCTTCCCCCGTTTACTGAGCACCTTGCAGTTATTCCTTCAGGTCAGTCCGTACATTTCCTACTTTTTATTGACCACTGCGCTTACCACTCTTGGTAAAGAACGAAGCCTCCGACGACGATACGCCTGACTCGTCTCAACCCAATATGCAGAACTTGCAGCAATACTTTCCCCCCCAAATACTTGCCCGTGCCTCTTCATTGACCATGACGCCCACTCCCCCTGAAATATCGCCCCCGATCAGTCTCGAAACTCTGGTCTGGTATCTTCCTGCGGCTGAAAGAGCCATGGAACTGCGAAATACTTACTACAGACAGGCGGCTTGGATGTACGTGCAGCATTGACCCCCAATGGTTCATTCAGACTAACGACGACGACAACAGGTATAATCCTGTCTCCCTGGACATGTTTAACTACGAAATCTGGATTCAATTCTATGAGCCGAGTGCTGGACCTCACGCCAATGACCCTTTGTTGTCACACAGACTCTCCGTCATGTTCATGATATTAGCTATTGGCTGCCTCGTCGACACGTCCCTCCCTCCTTATAACGCTGATGCGGAGAAATACCATCAGCTAGCCAAAGCTGCGCTATTCCAAGACTCGTTCCTGGACGCCCCAACCATAAACGCTGTTCAGGCTCTAGTCAGTCACTTGTACAATTCAGCGGATCAACCACTTATCATATCCCATCCCGACAGTTCTTGATGACTTATTACCTGTTCTTGTCTGACCGTCACGGCTCTAGTACCGGTACAAGATGGGCCATCATGGGTTTAGCAGTCAAGTTGTCACAAACTGTGAGCCGCATTTTCTGATGGTTGAGTTGATACTAATTACCAACATCTTCTAGATTGGTTTACGTAAGTTCAAGTTCACCCTTTGTGTGATTTGACCTTATAATCTTGCGTCTTTCAACAGATCGAGATAGTGGGAGGTGGAAAGGTGTCGAATCGGATGAATCGCAGCGCCGCAGACAGTTCTTTTGGGAGTTGTTCACCTACGACTCCTGGCAATGCTTTACGTTTGCGCGACCACCGTCCTTTGCCCTTCCACATATTGATTGTAAAATGCCCTTTTCGAGCACGGATGCAACAGAAGACCAAGTCTGTATGTTGCAACGAACCCTCTTTCTTTTATAAATTCCAGGTGTTGACTTCACTCTCAGTTCATGCCTGGAAACATCGATTTGTTAGTGAATGTATGAATTTACTGCACGATCAAGCTTTCGGCGCGAAGACACCAACATACGCCACTGTTCTGCAGCTGGACAGAAAGCTCAGAGCTTTCCCAGTCCCTCCCGTACTCCAGGTCGCTGGGTTTGGGAGCGCGGAGCCGATTCCTACTGGTTATCAGGACTCAACAATGCTGACTCTTCAAAGGCATATTGTACTTGCAATTCGGGAGATGAGTGAGTGTTTTTTTTTACCTGGATATACCACATGCATTAACAGAAATCACCGCAGATCTCCTATGTGAGCCATGACTTCCGGCTTATGATTGTCACACTCTAAACACTTCCGTCCGCAGATCTACACCGAAGCTTCTTTGCCCGAGCTATCAGTGACCATCCCAAAGATCCTCTTGGTAGTCCGTACGGCACTTCCGTCATCGCAGCATATCGGAGTGCAGGCTCGCTTGTCGCGCTAATGCGAAATCTTCATTCTCAATTAAAGGATTTGAGTGAACGTATATGGTTCTTATGGACCCATATGTTCTCTTGCGCAGTGAGCGTCCTGGTTTTTTTTAATCCGCCGTCAATATTCACTTTTTTTGGTGGCAAGATCATTTTAGGCTCTATAGTCACTCGTTGTCCATCTATGAGCCTAGCCCCATCGGCACTATTGCAGCTCGACTCGGCCTGTGAGCTGTTTTCCAAGGCCGCTAACGGTTTCAAAGCGAATAAAGTTCTTGTCAGTAACCAAGGTATATATCACTTCTGACAGTTCGTTACTAACAACCCTCTCCAGAACATTATGCTTGATCTTCGACTTCGAGCTCACGAGAGCTTGGAGGAGTTCCGAAAGGGTAGTAAACTTGGCTCTTCGTTGGAACCTCTAACTCCCACAAACGAAAACGACGAACTCGCGATTCTAGGAGGTAAAACTAGGCTGGTGAAGAAGGAGCCAGGATCCCCACCCATGTTTGATCGGTCCCCAATCTCTCACAATCCTGTTGTTCCGCTCCCTTTATCCCCATCAGTGAGAAATCAGGACCTAGTTGAGTATCTCAGCTCTTTCCAACAGCAATCCACATCTGCCCCAAGCAATACTTACTCCGACGAATCAATATCGCCCGTGTCAATGTATGGGCTCTCTTCGTTACCCGGTCCAATGAACGGATTCCACTCTGAATCTTCTAATTATCAACCCATCCCTTCTACGTCTGGCATAATGCCCTCAGCGGATTCTTCCTTTGCTTCATCCTCGCAGCACCAACATAACAGCATGATGAATGGCTCATCGGGCGCGCATTCGTTCCCGCAATACTTCCCTGTATACGATTACGCTTCCAACAACTCATACGCCCCGATGCTAGAATCAAGTCCGGTTCCAAATCATATGCAGCGGCGGTCCAGTACTGGATCTCCGGACCAGAATCTAATGCATACTGTTTGGCAAGAATTTGTCTCTTCTGCTGGATACGCCTCTGTCAACTAGTTATAAATATCTGTTGTCTTTTTTTTTTTTTTTTTTGCTTGTTCTGTATTGTTGTACATATCGCACCGTGTTTTAGCTATCGTAGGATAATATATGATGTATCAGCCACCGCTTGTTGTATAGTTATTTATGTAATTTTCCAACCGACGAAAAACTTATTTCGAGTCGGTTACACCCGCGCTTTGGTTCCATATCACGCCTGCGTACGAAAATTCGCCGGCTAGTGCTGAAAGTTGTTCTGCGAACTGGCCGCCATGTCGAGTGACCTCTATGGATAAAGCGGCTAGTACCTCCCCTCTGGGTTTAAGCACAGTATGTATGTCTCGGAAGGCAGTTAGATAGCGAAGAAGGCTAGGGTAAAACCTGGCCTGTCCCTCATCCGATTCATTGTGCGAAAGACCACTTATCCCAGGCAGTAGCACGAGTCTGGAGAGAGGAAGACTTCCAATACCCTCCAAACGTTGCCGACGTTTGAGTCGTCGGCCACTAGGGCAAGTTGCCGTAGATCTGTTCATAGCAGCAATGATACCTTCAAGGGCGGAAAGCATTCCGTTATTGACTCCAATGCGGATGGTCAGCCTTGAAGGAAGCAGGCTGACCAGAGTCCTCCAGGTTTGCACAGAGAAATAAGCCCGGCCAAGATCGTGAAAAGCTGTGGTGGAATCATGGCAAAGGGCGCTTGCATCGAGAAATTCGAGTTTCTGCAGAGGAATGGCATTAATTATCTTGGCGAGCAACTGGCGATTCTCGTGCTGTGTAAAGGGATAGACGACAATTTGAATCACAGGTCGCTCGTCGTCTTTGTAAAAAAAAGTAGTGGGACAGGTAGCCTTATCGAAGGCAGAGAAGCCTAAATAAGACCCAGTTTGTATGTATCCACAGCGCAAAATTGGTGCATCTGCATGGCACAGGTGGAGTCTAAGCGGGACCATAAGCGATTTAATATCAGAGATGTAAGTTGAACGATCTTTTGGTTGAACCACAAGAATAATCCGTGCGTCATGAGGAAACGCCAGAAACTGAAGGAGGAGACTGATCTTTTGAGCATTTAGGTTCAGATCAAGGAGTCGGAGTACTGGAAGTGACAGTGGAGGGAGATGCCGCAATTCGAAAGCTTCCAAACCTCGATTACCGATATAGGAACGAAGCTGAATGCTTTGTAGACAGGGCGAGCGCTCCACTATATGGTAAAAGTCATCTAGAGAAGGCAGAGCATCTAGAAATTCACGCTGATCATGATTTCTCGTCAATTCGAGATGAGTCAAATTCGAGAGGAGTAGCAGTTCCTTGGTACCGGCAAAGGCTACATTTTCGAGAGAGAGGTGTCGAAGATGTGGTGCGCTTCCTTCAACGAGAAAGGAGGGCATCCGCCAGGATACCATTGATTGCCTTTGGCCTGTGTTCGACACTCGAAGAACTTCTAGAATCGGTAACGCATTCACCAGTTCGAAAAACTCAGCGATGCCGTTCTCCAAATCCAACGAGCGTATACGAGCCGGATCCTGGGCACAATAGAATACGGAGTAGGTTGTGGTAAGTTTGAAGGAGAGTGGATATCCTTTGGAGCGCATCTGCCAAATAGATAGACGTTCTAGATCAGAATCACTCAACCAAGCCCATAGTCTGCCATCATCCATAGCAACACGATACCATCGACGACAGACAAGCAGGACAGCACACCAGTCTGTGGACCAAGGGTCATTCATCATCACCAAGAAGAAAATGTCAGATATAATTTCATCTGGTAGGAAGAATATCGACGAAAGCTGATTCCTGAATGACTTTAAACTGGTGAGAAGATCAGCTCCAAAGTCGATAGCTAGTCTGAGCCGGTTTCGTTGCCTAGAATTTCACGCTGAGATTCGCCAGAAAAAGAGAAAAACATTTGGAGGAGTAGTAAGTATACCCACTGAATGCTGGAAAGCTGGAGATGGGGGACAGAGTCCAGAAGCAATGGATCGCGCAAAGCGTTGGCAAGCTGAATGAGCTGGTCGGGCAAAGAATTGGAGGGGGAAGTCATAACTAGTCTGACTAGTCACGACACCTGACTCATGGTGTAATTTACAATCAATCAAAGTCTATCTATTATTTTTACTTCTATGCAAGCGGATGGCTGTCAGAGCCTTGACCGTGTGGTTAGATGGGGATGAATGGTATCCAGAGCTTCGCAGATCTTGAGAGCAAGTTGGTCGGGTTTCTCCTGAACAATCTGCGTATACATTTCATTGAAATACTAAACGACAGGGATCTCGACGGCTGATCTTACCAAATGACCACCCCCATGCACTTTCAACACAGAGGCGGCAACCCTACCCTGGGTCGCATCACTTAAACAGTCCTGGAAGTAGTCAGGGCTACGGAGATTAGAGAAAGAATATCGTTCAGCAATCATATTCATTTGGGCTCACAACAAGTCCGTATTCCCTCCCCAAATAATATGCACTGGCAGTGCATGACAGACCCTTGCAAGTTCCAATGTCGCTTCGAAATGGCCATCCACGTCAGGATAAGATACAGCTTCCTGCTTTCTGTCGCATTTCAAAGCAACCTCATCAGAGCTAGGAGACTTTTGATATAGGCCGTGGTCCTAAGGTGTTTTTATTATCATTGGCACACGAATAAGGGGGGGAAGGTGCAAAATTTACCACTAGAATCCGTACCACACGAGGATCCCAAGTACGAAATGGAAACCTTCGGCTGAGCCATGTGTAGGCCTCTTCCCTGTTAGCCCACGCATCCCTTCTGGATTCTGTGGCTGCAACCGTGACTTCCATGGACTTGATACGGTCATCGAAATGGGCTTCAAATATCTCTTGAGTTATCATCGTCGCTTCCACTAAAACAATGGACGTGTATGGCAGGCCGGAGACTGGAAAAGGTTTTGTAGTCAACATCCTGCAGATATTTGTACGTGTAAGAATCTTTTTTTTAGCGTCTCGGATGTTGATGCAGATGAAGGCTATCTGCCGGAAAGCGGAAAGAATTGGGCGAGGGGGGGGGAGGCTAGAAGTAATACTCACATCGCACCAGCCCCCGCAGAGTGCCCTACAGGTATGATTCGATGTCCAGCCATACGAGGCGATCTTACGAATGCGACTATCGCTTCAGCCCATTCGTATACCGCTAAATATCAGAAGCAAAGGTCTTGGGTGTGTTAAGCGGGGCTGGGAATAGATTGTCGACTCACAAACACCCTCTGGCTGATTCTTCAGTGCTTGCTCATTCAGCCGCGCAGCATCACCATGATTTTGCCAGTCAAAAGCCCAGGCTTCTCGTATCTGATAGTAGCTAGATTTTGAATTCTGGGTATGGAACATGCGTTCTATAGTGGGCTCCCATTGTTCCTTATCTGCGGAAAGTATGAGTATGACGAGAAAGAGAGGGAGGAGTAGATCCGTACGTGAGCCTATGCAATGCGCAAAAAGCAAGGTAAAGCCAGCAGTGTTGTCGGCAGAGTATCCCAAAGTGTAGCGCTTCGCTGTCATTTTGAGTCCTGAGGGGTCGTGATAAGGTTCCGACTGGCGAGAGGAAGGATACTTTTCCAGCTGTGGTGGATCAAATACGAAAGAGGATACCTGCAAAAGGGGAGAGGTTGAAGACATTGTGTTGCCTGGAGGGTCACGGTTGGTATTATGCATGGTTCAGTTCGAGCTATTTATTCAAACGGACAGGATTGAAGAAGTCTAAATGTTCCGTCAACGGTCGATTGATGATCTCTGGTTTCTGCCGCGCTTCTGCTGGTCCTGCGGGAATGGTACAGCCTAGTGTGGGCACTGGGCATTATCACCGGCGCTGGGAAGCCAGGAGAGGATGGTAAGTGTCTCTCAAAATCTTTCACATGAGCTGTACCACTGTACCGCTCATCAGAAGAATCATTCGGTAGATGCATCAGCCACATAGTGGCAAGTCCGCCGAAGCAGGCAGTGTTTCCAAATCAGGCAATTCAGCGGGTATAGCTCGGGCCGATCTCGTGACGTCATCCAACCTTGCGCTCAAACGATGAAAGCAAAGGTGCCTAAAATCTCGAAACGCCAATGTCACCTGTAGACTCATCTTGAACTTGAACCACTAGACTACTCATATTCTCTTCGACTGCGATAACACCCTTGTGCTTTCCGAAGCTCTCGCTTTCGAAGCTTGCGCTGAACTTTCCAACGAAATCCTCAAAGCGCAGGGTATCCCTGATCGATATACAGGTGATCAGCTCCTCGTTGACTTTGTTGGCAAGAACTTTAGGTAGGCACCCTGACTCCAACTTGAACAAAACGTCCAAACGCTCGCAGAGGGATGCTCGTAGATCTTCAAGATCGGTACAAGTTCTCTTTGCCAACCAGCGAGCTGGACAAGTATGTCTCCATGGAGGAAGACAAAGTATGTGTGCCATCACTGTAACACACACAAGATTGAAAAAATTTCAAGGTGATCGAGAAACTCGAGCAGAAACTAGTCCCCTGCGCAGGGGCAAACCAAGTTTTGGAAAGACTAGCCAAAAGCGGAAAATATCAGTTCGCCGTAGTGAGCTCCTCTGCTCATCGCAGAGTAATGGCAAGTCTCGTCAAAGCCAACCAGGCCGCATACTTTCCCCCAGACAGGGTATTTTCAGCTGCCACATCTCTTCCCAAACCGACCTCCAAGCCCGATCCCGCGATATACATCTTTGCTTGTGAGAAATTAGGGTGCGTGTGTTAACCCTTCCTTCTCTGTGCTCTTTCATTATACGAACATTTTTGATGATATACATTTTGCAGTGCTCCTCCCATTGCCTGCGTAGCCGTTGAAGACAGCAAGAGCGGAGCGACCAGCGCTGTTCGTGCAGGTATCCCTGTTATCGCTTATGTCGGAAGCTACGAAACCCGAGAGAAGCGAGACGAGATGGCTAAGACCCTAAAGGACATTGGCGCAGCAGCAGTCATGTATGATTGGGCCCAGTTTGACGACTGCCTCGAACAGGCTGGCTGCAACGTGTCGGATGCTCCTCAAGTCTCTGCCTTGTGAAATTATTGTATAGGTCACTCGTTGATTCCGAACCATCTGTAAAATTATCAATGACTACGGAAATTTTCGTAAAGCAAAAGGCCCAAAGGTAATCGGGATAAAAGACATAAGTTGAAGAAGCTGAATTGAAATAAGGTAGAATAAAACATGCAGTAAAAAATTACAACATGCAAAACGACAATCGCGAAAGAATAAATTGAATCATACACTAGTGCCACATATCAACCAACAATTGTACACAAATTCTTTTTATTCTGTAGATTTCTTCCAGTTATCGTCCTTGCCAGAGTTTATTTGACGAATTTTTTGTTTTTTCATTCTTCTGCGTGTGTCAGGGGATCGACGTATATAATCCCATCTCTCTCGCCCCAGGGGTAGCCCCAGCGATGAATCCACTCGCGCACACCCGTTGCTAATCTAACACGACCCGCACCGCGCGCGACATCTTGGGTTCCGGTGTGCTTCTGCTCGCCAACGATGATGTACGCGAGGCCATAGAAGAATTCAGCCTCAAGCTAGGATCAGAAAGTTTTCCTTTAGTTCCCACTGAAAGAGGCAAAAAAAAAAAAAAATCCGAAAAAACTTACTGCAAGCAAGAATTCCTCCAGAACGTCCGTAGCCTCATTCGCATGAAGCCCATGCAAGTCAAGGACAACCTCTGTCCTTTCATCAACCGTCAACTTTCCATCCCCAACCGAGTTGCTAGCTACACCAAGAATAACACCCAGTCCAGCGCCTGCCAGTTTACCTCTCGCAGTCCTATCGGCTGGATCATCAGACCATCCCAAGTCTCTTTCCCTTACTGCCTTCTCAGTTTCTTTAGCACGTTCTCTGACAAGCTCACTTGCAGCCCTCTTCATTTCCAAAGACATCTTGCTATTCAAATCATGACCTTCTCTACTGAACCGTTTCGCAGCAGCGCCGTCTCCCCGTCTCCATGCATCTGCGGCTCTGGAGAGGCAGGCATTTCTTGCCTGCCCAAGCTGAAGGGCACGAGAACGGTAAGACAGGTAGAGATTATTCAACGATTCGCCGGTCGAAAGTGTGGGCAAAAGAGCGGGAGGACGAAGTCGAAGACGAGGTGAAGGCCTCGGCGCGATGATAGCGGAGCGATGATGAAGATCAGCGGCAGCAGATGGACCTAAAGCTTCTCTTCTGGCGGCAGAATCATCGGTGCCATTGGTACCGCCAGGGATCATTGAAGTCAACCCGAGACTGGAAGATGCTTGCAATGGTTGCTTTTTGACCGCAGCAGCAAACCGCGTCCGTCCAGGATCCGCACCAGGGGCATATGAACGCTTATTTCTGTCATTGCCGTTATTCTGTCCAAGTGTAGGGAAGTCGTCGAGGGGAGGGCTGTGGATGTGATTCTGATTATGATGGTTGTAACCAGGGTTGATATTAGCCCGGGCCAGAATGGCACTCAAGCCCTGAACATCGGCATCTTTCGGGAGGTGATGCAAGAACTCGCAGTTTTCTCCCTTGGCACAGGTGCCTCTAAGCCAGAAACGACACAATGCTCGTTCGAGATCATGACTGAACCGACAGTCGGCTCTGAGGCACTCTCCAGCGACAAAATAGCGACAGACACGATTACCGCCTGTATTGGGACGTCCATTGAGGTAGCGTGTATTGGGGCTGGCTCGATTCTGCGGACCAGACATTGGATACCCGCCCCGGTTTCCCGTACCACGGGGAACAACAGTGACCCTTCCACCTATTGGTTGCATCCGCTGTGCAGTCATCGAGCTTTGCTGTTGCTGTTGAGGGAGGGTACGGTCTACAAGCCATGCCATTGAGCGCTCAAATTCGTACCCATTCGCTGCCAATGCTTCTTCAAGTTCAGATGGGGCTAGAGTTGACCCAAATACCGAACTAAGGACATCGAAAGGCGTCATTCCGTTCGTCAACAAGGCGGCATCGACGTCAGGATCTGTATCGGCGGATACGCCGTTCGACATCGTCAATCCGTCCTGTGACTCATCCGAAGGGAGATACGGGGGTGTGAATTCATAGGCATACGGGTTGAGCGGTGGACGGGCGTTGTATTCTGGCTCCCATTGAGTAGGATCGAAGTCTAGGACTTGAAATTGCGGATGGTCGGTACTCGGTCCAAACGGGTCAAAAGGGTCATCTTCTTCGTCTTCGCCTGTATCTTGACGCAAAGGAGAGCGAACGGGTGTGTTGGAACGAGAAAGACCAGGTTGGTCAGGCAGAAGGGGTGCAGCGATGGCAAGATTGGAAGATGCACGGAAGGGACTGTGAGCCCAAAGATCAGGGGATTCTGGTCGTATCGGTCCCGGGTTCGACGAGGCAGCGGAGAGAGGGCGGGGGATCGGTTTAAACTCAGAGGCTTTGGCGTTGAGCAAGCGTGGCGAAGATAAGGGGGAGGCTGGAAGGCTGGCAGTATATTGGACATGGATGTGGGTAGCATGGGCCTGGGAGAGAATAGGGGAAGAAGTTGGAGAAGCAGAATAGTCGCTTTTGGCAGAGATGTAGGATGTGGCGTGAATGCCGCTCGCCAGTGGCGAAGTCAAGAGTGGTTTCCGAAAAATTTGGGCCAAAGGAGAGCTGGGCGCCGAGTTTGGGGTATCTGGCCGGGCAGAAGGAAGTCTAGAAGAAGGCGTGGAAGCTCTAGACGACGGCCGCGATATTGGTCGTCTGGTGGGGGTTAAGAACAGAAAGGGTACGCCGGCAACGTCGTCTCGATGTTTGTGCATCAGGTCAAGCACACTTTGCTCGGCCTGCGACCAGATTAGCCACATTTTACGACGGAAACATAAAAATACTGCAACGCACTGCCGCTAGATCATCAATCCCATAGGTCTCCTTGAGAAGTTCCTTCAGCTCATCCTCACGTTCATCAACGATCAAGCTGACGACCCTATTGACAAGAGAAGAAGGAACTTTAGTGAGCTCATCTCCTTCAGCATCGCTGTCGTAGCTGTCGGAGGCCTTGTATTGTCGAGAAAAGGCAGCGAGTTGAGCTCGAGTATGAGGAAATTTGTGGACGGATGATTGAGGTATAAATGCGGTGTCTGTACTCGAGAGAGGTTCTGAATCTGGTAGTAAAGCCAGAGACATGATACGCTCCGGAAAAAAGGGTATAGGTTTACAGCGAAGAAAATTCTTAGCACTTGCCGCTGACCGTTAATATATAATACATCACCCACGTGAGTTCAAACGTTCATGACTTAATTTCTCAAGTTGGCTTGCCGAAGCAATGAAAGTATTATGAAAAACGTTAGGAAAAACGTCCGAATGTACATCTACTTTCTTGTAAAAGAATGCGAGTATGAAAAGCATGGAGGTCCAAATCCGTAAAAGTAAATTAACAAAGAAAGCGACGATCAGAACATTCCCCCACCGTACCCAGTCATTGCAGAAGCCATCACATTCATTGGAGGCCCTTGGCCCACGTACCTGCCAAAGCATTGTCAGTACAAAGAAAAAAATAGGCATAGCTTCGCAAAGCATCAATCGCACCCATTCGTCAACAAGAGAGTGTTCATGCCAGGGTTGATAATTGGCGCCTCAGACTCTGCCTTCTCTTTTGCACTCTCTTTCTTTGAAAACTCTTTGACCTCCTTTTCGAGTCGACGAATCTGTGCCATGTCCGGTATTAATCTCTAGTCGAATCCCAGGAAGAATAAACATGCCTTATCGACAAGTGTTCTTGAATTCTGAATCTTATAAGGCATATAGAAGTCGTTGAGTCCATGCTGCCACGACAACTCCTCCACAATATCCTGACTGAGCAGATCGAAGCAAACATAGAGCACTGCGGCGAAGCACTCTTTGTTGCCAATGTCCACAAAGTAACCAAGTAAGTCTTCAGCAACCTCAGTAGATGCCGACGTAGCTGCGGTGATCATTGCATCCTTGTACAATTTATCCTGTTTCGAGAGAGATATTGACTCCTCCCATCTTTTGTTTTTCTTTGAATGGGGTCAGATAGAGCGTTTTCACACAAGGAACAGAATATCACCTTGTACAAGTGGGCGGCCAGTCGACGGAACTCCAATAGTTCATGCTTTTCTAATCGCTGCGCAAGCCCAACATTATTGAAGTTATCGAAGCTGTCGATACTATCCCGCAGTGTCTTATAATCCTCTTCCTCGATCAACAAATCATTGTATGCATCATTGATCGATTCAATGTTGAGCTGCAAGATAGAAAATAAGCAGAAGTTTGAGTATAGTAGAAAAAAATACGGACGTGCTGCACAGCAATGAGATACGACCGTATCAGAGGAATGTGATCCATCTTGCGGAACATGGAAACAACGCGACTGTGGTCAATACGTGGAATAAGCACGCTCAGCAAGTCCGTGAGCAAAGTCGGTTGCTCTTGAAGATAGAACGAGATAGCCTTGTAGTAACTGAAAACTTGTAAGAAACGGCGTGCGATAGAGCAGAAAAGAGACTCACATCTCAACATTAGCAGCCCTGACGATGGTATCCTTAAATTGATTATGCTCCCAAGCATCGACCGAGCGTTCGATCATGGCCAAAGCAGCATTGTCCTAGAAGTATGCATTAATTATTAGTCTGAACCGTCTAATTTCAGACGGATAGATACTCACAAATTCATCATACTTGATGTACAAGAAAACCAATTCGGGCCAGAGGTGTGATCTCTCCACCGCACGAATGACCTTGGGAATGTTGATACGGGCGACAAAGAGTCGTAGGTGCTCCATGACTGCAATAAAATTTTTATTCATTAGACGGACTGATGCATACCGACGCTGATTCCACTCACGTTTGGCCGGCTTATACTTGCTGAGGAGAATGGCCAGCTCGGTAAATATACCCATATGCGCACGCTCCAAACTAAGACCTGCTTCCAGCAGGCTAATAATCTCCTCAAAATATCCACGACGCTCATACATCGTCACCAGTGCACCAAGTTCCTCTGCATGCACAATGATATTAAGACCACAGATCTGCGCCTAGGGTGGTGTCAGTAAGATATTCGCAGCGTAACTTTTCGATGACACATTAAGGTCTCACCAAGCGGAACTCTTGTTTCTCAATGCAAGCTGCATGGACCTGCTTCCAAACCCTAGACAGTTGCGTCGGTCTTGTGTTCTGTGTTTGAAAATTCTGAATCAAAAAAACTCACTGTGTGTTTCCGGCTTTGCGTGCACTTTCAACGGCAGCTTGATTTTCTCCCAGATAGATCAAAGTAGTAGCCAAGCGAGCCCAGTTTGAGATGCTCTGGAATAGCAACTTGGCAGCTTGGTACAGCTCAACCTCGAAGCATCTTTCTCCAACCTCCAAAATATCCGCAACATTTGTCATAGCCAAGAAGTCTTCCATGTCGTGCAGACGATCTGTTCTCGCATATGCAAATGCAAGTTCGGTATCGATTTTGGGTTCACGGAGAGATTTCCTGGCCATTTGCAAGTAGCGGACGAGATCATCGTGCTTGCCAGCACGATCGGCGATTTCAATAACTTCAGCAAAGTTGGATGGATCCTCAGCTTTGATATAAGAATCTATTGCGTCCTTGATGCGAAGACCATCCAGTTGAGCTTTTGCGAGCCTACTCCAGACCTCGGGAAGATTAACTTTGACCGCATATTCCACTCCGCGATCAAGAGAGACAATATGCTCAACGAGGACCGTCATAGCCATGGCGTGCTGATCATACTTCCTATATATCGTTAGAGCTTCTTCAAACAATCCGTGCTCAGTCGCAATTTTGGCAATCTCCATGTAATCATAATTCTGGAGTTTATTGATGTAACCGACAACTTTGCCTTTGTCCGCTCGAACGGCCGTCAAAAGAAGCAAGTTTTGCAGGTTCTTGTTTTCGCTGAAGGGGGATGGCTCGATGATAATTTTCTCCAATAGCTCGATGAGCTCGATGGGAAGGTCTGCGGTTAAGAAGGCCTTCACAGTGACTGAAACGTCATCTGGATCCGTAGACTCTGGTAAAGCGGTTGCAATGATCTATCGAAGAGGATGAATGGTCTATACAACAACTGAAACAAGGATTCTGACCTGGTCGATCAGCGCACGCCGGTGAAGATTATCAGATACCAAAACCTGCGCCCATAACTCAGGCTGGCGGCGCTTCACAAGATAACGAGCTTGTTGTTTGAACATGGAATTGTCGTTGGTAATGGAAATCAACTCGTCGTCGCAGAATCCCTTAGCATACGCGATATAAGCGAGGTACGGATCCCGTTTCTCACAAAACTTTCCAACAACCAGAGGTTCGTAGAGCTAGAGAAGAAAGTCAGAATACATTGCAGACAATCTTGATAAAAACACCTGCGTTGTTTTCTTTCAAAAACGCCTCTGGGTTATTGTTGCTGTCGATGTAAATCTTTGCCATTGCGTTGAAAACAGCTGGGTCCTGAGAGCCACTCTGAACTCTTGCCTCGAGCCAAGGAAGGATCAACTTCAGTCGGTTGCGCTGTTCAACCTCATGAACAAGTTCATCAATGGGGAAGTTGCCGCTGACAGAGACTAGGAGGGCTTTGATAGTGTTTTCGTCACAGTCAACATCCAATAAACCACCAACGACCTGAGGTGTACGGATCGAGTTCACTCTTTGAACATAGACCTCGATGAACTTGATGAGATTGTTCTGATAGAGATAAAGGACAAGATCGTGGACAAAGTCGAAACGGTCGCAAACAATAATGAGGGGGAGTTGGTCGGAGAGCTTGGCTTCTTTAAGGAAATTCTTGACTTTCTCGGGGTTGTAGTGATTGCTTTCTCTGCAAATACGCTCGACTTCTCGGATCTGACCAGTCCTGGTGGCAGCCTGAATATACTTGAAATGGACTTCTGGATCAGTACTGAGGTTCACGATAGAACCAAGGTAATAGTAGAGGCCTAAAGAAAGACGTCACTTATTGATACTTATGTATAACATACACAATTTCCAAGAAACGTACCTTCGAAAGTCTTGAAACTTTCAAACATTTCGATCAATTTAACGGGGCCGAGAATGTCCGAGTATTTGGTGGCAATTTGTATCACAACCTGTAGGTTTTGCCTAATGTTGACACGAAGCATCTCTTGCAGGCAAGCCATGGACTGGTCAGTGGTCAAACGACTAAAGTAGTTGGTAAGCCACTGGAAACAGTAGTCAGTAGTTAGAGGGAGAGAGCCTCGTTTAGGAAGGTAAGTAAATAAGAAACATACTTCGACGGGGAACGTAGTAGCATGCACGATGACTCGTTTGATATCTGCCAAGTCTTCGTAATGTTCGAGAGCCTACCAAGGAAAGCGTTTAGAACGAATTCGGAGGAAAAGTGAACGACTTACTCTCTGCATTAAGCCGGCTTTCTCGCAGAGATTGGCAATACGAGGGCGGTCGTAATGTGTAAACATCTCATTGCCGAGAATAGCGTCAGCGACCTGGGGAGCATGCATGAGGTTCATCTCCAGTAGACGCGTCTGAAGCGGGCCCTGCTCAGGCTTGTTCTCCTTCAGCGCATCGAGGAGGAATGACGTCGCAGGTTGAATCATGTTTTGGGACATGAAAATGTCAACGACGCGTTCAACGTCAACCAGCGGCCCATTCTCGTCGTTGACGATCTGCGAAGCAAATTCAGCGCCCTTCTCGGGGTTGACGCGCATGATGTGCTGGAGAAGGCCGACGTAATCAGGACTATAGTTAACTTTCTTTGCGTACAAGACAATCTTCTCCGTTTGGCCGGTTTCCGCAAAGCAGGCGATGACCTTGTTGGGGACGTTGGCACGGAGATAGACGCTCAGGGCAAGCGTCATGTCGTGTAGACGAACGATATCACCAAGTTCCTCGCTACATGTCAGCTTGTTCTCCTTCAGCCACTTCTCCAAGAGCTGCTTCCGGCCTTGCTGGAGAACAGGTCGAGCAAGTTCAAGAGACTCGAGGTGATTGAGTTCACCCTTTTCAAGGAGGATACCAAAATATTGCAAGATTGGTGAGAGGCCTCCAGCTGGAGTGGGGGCAGTTTTGAAGGATTCAATGACTTGCGTAGTACGCAAGATACCCTGAGCAACATTTAGCAAAATATAGTTAGTATTAGTCAAACACTACATACCCGAGGAGAGTTGGCTGCGATTTTGGCAGCTTCACCGAACTGTCCGCTCTGGAACAAACTCTGATATTGTTTGATATAAAGGTCATCAGCACCGGGAAGGTTGGCCCGACTGGCGAGTTTGAAGGCAAGTTCGTTGTTGTTGAGAGTGGTTAGAACGTAAGGCACGATAGTGTGCTCGTCCACGTTGACACTCAAGACCTGGCCTTTCTTGTTCACTCCGATAATACCATTGGTAGCTTCGTGTTCCGCAGTCACGAAGATGGTTTCACCCGAAATACGGTTCATGTATATACAGGCGCCGGATTCAAGGTCGTAGAGATGAATGAAGCCGTATTTTGTGACCAAGTAAACGATGCCGTGCTTCTTGGAAACCTGCATTGAAACAGGGAAATCGTTGGTGGCTTCAGCGGGGAAGTAAACATCAACAGCCTTCTTAACAAAAGGCGGGTCCGGAGCAGTGTGATCGATCTGGACAACGTGAAGCTGCAATCCTTTTCAGTGAGAAGCAGCAGACTAGCTCGTGGTTCGCGGGCACGCACCTTGGCACCGGTGGCCGTACGAACAGCAAAAGTAAAGAGCTTGGTTACGTGTTGGTTCCCTTCCAGCTTAACCTCTGCAAATGCTGCCGCATGACCTTCAATAGGTTGGCTAACGCCTCGGTCCCTGCTGTAAAGCTGCATCGAGCCTTTTACTTTGAAGGCAGAGGGATTACTGGTATTTCCAGAAATACCAATCAGGACCAGCCACTTTTCGTCTGAAGACACGCGATAGTTGATTATTTGAGTTCCAGCCAAGGTGGGATGTCGGTCAAAAATTTTCTGGGGCGGTGAAGTCTGATCCGTGATTGACCAGTGGAAGACGGAGGACTCGGTGACTATTCCAATGGTGCTGTCGGAGACCCATTTCCAGAACACAATATCTTCATTGTTGACGTGAGATTTGACCTTTTGCTTGGTCTCAATGTTGAAAATCTGGAGTGTTCGGGCAGCTGCAGGATACGTCAGCACAATCTAAGAGTAAGGGTAGGGACACAACGTCCGCACCCTTGAGAGCCAGGATTTTCTGGTGTGGATGCATAATAGCAGAATCTGCCGAAATGGGGCGACGCATAACATTATTGGCGTCGGCGAGGTCGATAATGACAACCTGGTTTTGCTCATTGACTTTTTCGCGAACACAAATAAAGTGGTCGGATTCGAGCGTTAGAGTCTAGCATTAGAAACAAGTTTGATACAGTTTTAAAGTCGGTATCTGGTGCTGAGCATACCTAGAAGAGAGAGGGTGAAAAAGGGTGAAATAAGAGACTGCCAGCAGAGCGCACCTGAAAAGAAATGGAAGCGGGCTGGACACCGATACTTGAGAGCTGAAGGTGCTCGCAAAATGCAATTGGTTTCGAAATATCGAGGCCCGCCATTCTGGACGATGAGCGGAAGTTGGTCAAGCCAAATTGATGAAAGGAAGAAGAAGCAAAGTTGTTTGTTGCTGATTGGATAGTGGGCCGTCTCCACTGAATAGGCACAAAACCGTGAGCGCGTCTTCTTTTTTCAGAGTCCCCACTCACCATTTTCACTGCTGATTTTTTTTCGTGTTCTGGGCAGAGGTTGAGAAAGCTAGGCTGCGCACAGTGCTGCCTGGCAGTCCACATGAGGCTGCAATCTCTCAAGTTTTATCTAGATCACAATCTGGCCAACCGGTAGTTGGGTGTATCTCGTGTTTGAGCAGCAGAGACTCGGAGAGTGAAAAACCGTGGCAACTCTACATAGTAACGATCTTAACTCCCATTAAGATTTTTCGTTGAAGAAGAATGGGAGGAAAACAATATATTCATCTCATGCCAAAGAAATATCCATTTAAGTCGCGTGTAGTATACACAGCACTGGAAGACCTTAATTCTATTCTAATGCCCTGACGGAGGGTTGTATTCTGCAATAAAAGCATCAGGAATCCGAACACAGCACGATGGAGTTGAAAGCTAAACTCACGAATCTTCCTGTTTTTAATCGGACTCCATTTGAAACGTTTGGTGTATACACTGATGGCGAAGAGAGCAGAGAATAAAATGACTGCTTTGATACCAGTCTTCTTTCGATCGTCGTGTTCGGGTTCAGCGGCCCAGTTCAGAAACGTCGCCACGTCTTTAGCCATCTGCGATGTCGTTGCCGGAGTTCCTAGAAAGGGAGCGGAGATAAAGAGATAGTCGGAGCACGATCAAAACACAAACAAACCATCGTCGTACTCAACGAGACCGTCGAAAAGAACCCTAGCCATACCGAGAGCTCCACCAGGGAAGAATGGGTTGTAGTTCATTCCTTCACGAATTTCGACTCCGGCCGGTGGGCCAACGTATCCCGTGAGGAGGGAAAAGATATAGTCCTGAGCTAGTATCAGCTTTTACACGCGTCGAGAAACATGCGAAAAACTCACAGCACCACTGTGACGCGCCTTAACGATGAGACTCAAATCCGGAGGAAGGGCGCCGGCGTTCCCAGATCGTGCAGCCTCTTCGTTGGGATAAGGAGGAGGCATGTAGTCGGAAAGCTTTCCAGGACGCTGGAACATCTCTCCCTCATCATTGGGTCCGTCCGTATACTCGACCTCTTCTGCGAGCAAGCGCGCTTCGTCTGCGGTGTGTGATACACCAACAAGATTACGCCAAGCAATGCGATCGAGAGAGTGACATGCCGCGCAAACTTCGCGGTATACTTGATATCCTCGACGAATGCTGTAGAGTGATGCGGCTCGAGGCAAAGAACAATGCAGAATATTGAAAAATTCTCACCTTGCATGGTCAAACGAGTCGAAAAAGCCTTTGTGTGGCCACGGGTAAGCAACAGGATGTAGGCCTTCATCGCCTGCATGGCTGGCATGTACTTCGCCAATGAAGGGCAAAGTTCCGTAGAGATGAGCATACCAGGCAACTGTGCCAGCCGTGAAGAGAGTCGCAGAGGCAAGTGTTATACGGGAGTTTATAAAGGTCTACAATGAAATGTAAGTCATTAGAACCGAAGAATATAATCTTTCACTCACTTGAAAGGCATCTGAAGACACGGAGCTAGTAGATGCAAACCGAGCCTGGTGAAGCCAATGAGCTGGACATACAAACAGTCGGTTGGGTCCTTCGAGCTCACCGAAGCAGAGCGCGAACTAGACGCAAGTGAAGGCGAGCGAAGCTTTGCCGTTGACGATGCCTGCTTCAAAGCTCCAGAGGACAACCTCGAAAGCATCTTCAGCCAGGAATTTTTGTCAAAATGTCGGAGGAGGAATAATTTTATGACACGTGATGATTCAGACGGATGAGTTCGGGGAGCTGATGCGCCAATCACGTCCCTTGGATTCGATGACCAAATAGACCCAAGGTCCTCTTACGTCGAATAGTAATAATGCAAAATTAAATAATCCAGTAAAAAGACTCTGGAAAATTTTTTTCTGATAAAGACTATACAGAACGGTTGTTTGGGAAACAGTTCGGGGCAAGCACGGCTAAACGTCGGCGTTCGCGAGGTCAAATTATATAAACATTCTCTACTACTGAAAGTCTATCTGTTTAGTACGAATTCAATACATTCGCTTCATTTGCCACCCGTCGTGCCTAAGCCCATAGAAGCTTTGAAGGTATCGTAGATCCACCATTGGAACCCAGTAAGAGTGCCTATAAAGATATGAGTAAAGTCACTTGATAGAATCTTTGAGGGATCCTGACCAATCATGAGGACCCTGGTGCTGAGACCCTTGGTAGCCAGAGAACCGAATCCAACTTCGCTGGTGATCTGGCCGACGGACTTGCCCTTATTTTCAGCCTTTCCGAGAAGGGAGACCAAGGAGTCGGCAGGATGTGATACGATGGCGCAGACAACGCCGGCGAGGTAACCAGATGCAAAGGTAACACCGAGCTGAGTGGTCTTAGAGTAAGTCTCCTTCGGGTTGGTAAAGACGTGAGTGTAGAAGAGCGAGACGATCTTTTCAAAGAAGTAGAACTTGGCCATGGTGTAGGGGATCTACAGACACATCAGCATTCATGCGGTCTTTTTTCCGTCTTGCTAACATACCTGACGCGACCAGAGAGGGACTATGGAACCAAAGGGGTAACGAGTTTCGACCTTCAGTCTGCTCATCTCGGACAAAGCAGAGCCAAAAGCAGTAGGGAAAGAACCCCCGGGGCTGGTCTGAATTTTCACCTTGGTCATTTCAAGGGGGCAGAGTGCAATGTCGGCGACGAATTCAGCAGAGGCAGAACCAGCGAGCCAAATTGCTCCCTTGTACTTTTCACTGGCTTCCTGGCCAGCGAGGTTCATGTAGGTATCCTTGAATATTTCGTAGAGACCGTACTTGAACATTCCTTGAAGCGAGTAGCCGACAAAGGTGGGTCCGAAACCTTTCCAGATACCATTCGCACCTTCTTCCTTTAGAAGAAGGTTGATACTAGGACGGAGACCGGTGTACTTTTTTGGGTCGACCTGAGGCGGACGAGACGCGTGTAAGTGATGATTTTCAGCCCGCAGAAATGAGGAATGCATGTACCTGCATGTTACATTTGGCCACATCGAGGGGAGTGATGCCTGCATGCGTAATACCACAAGCCAGGACACCACCGAGCATGCACTTGGAGTAGTACGACAAATCATGAGGAACAGGTCCAAGGTACCTTTGGGATTCTCAAGGTAAGCATTCGGAAGGTAAGGGTAAAAATTTTCAACGGAACGAACCTTGCATCCCATTTTGTTGGAATAGACATTACGAATAATCAAAGGTATACAAGAGTCTAATAGAGCTTGACTGGATGAGCTGGGCCCAGTGCAAGGGGAGGGAAAGGTAAGTTGAAGATGAGGGTTGAGAAGGAAGGTGAGTAAAATCTTCGCGCTGGCTATCCCGGCAGCGCCCGAGCATTGCTACGGGCCGAATACATCCGTTGTTCTCGCTTCCGCAAGTTTTTCAAAATAACATATACTATTGGCGTGGAATGACATGCTACATAAGTAGGTAAAAAAACCGAAGAGATGAAACGGTATCACTGTCTACATAATCGTCCGATTCCGACTGTACGACGGTCACGGTCGAGTACACGGTCGGGGCTACAATAAGCACTCGCAGAGTTCTGCCACCTCGGAATTAGTAATTCAAGTTGGAGTGAAAGGGTGCAAGAGACGGACCTTCAGCGCAACAGCATAGACACATTCCAGCTAAACATGCGCCACAACCACAACCACCACCACCGCCCGAGCTTTGCTGAGGTTGTTGTCTAGTAAGCGGCAAGAGTAAGAAAAGGAAACCAAGCCAAAGAGCTTGAAGAACCTACACATAAACAGTTTGGGGAGGGGGCTGAGGTTGGTAACCACCTTGGTAGCCCTGCGGAGGTCCTCCTCCGTAATAGGCTTGTTGAGGTTGCTGAGGTTGCTGATGGGAATATTGGCATGAAAAATCAACTTTTAAAAATATAACCATACTTGGGGATAATATCCCTGTCCTTGAGGGGGTCCTGAATACAAGGTTGAGCAATCGAAACACAGCAAAGACCAAATTGCAACTGGCCTTGGGGAGGATAATATTGGCCCTGAGGCTTGGCTTGGTTGTAATAGTCGTTAGCGGACATTCCAGATGCGGTTGATAGCAAGGGACAAGAAAATGCAAATGGTACCACTGGGGTCCCTGGTGAGCGTTTAAACGAAGCGTTGTTTCCAGCTGCGGTATATGTATTTCGCACGTGATCAATTTGATGCCGAAGCAAAATCGTGGCTATGCCTATTGCCGATTCATTTGCGCAGCAAAAAGGCTGTAAGTATACGTCGAACACCTCTGCAAACGGGATACACCAGGCGCGCTGAACGTGCGGTTGATGTATAAGGCACAATTAACCGGGAAATAGAAATCGAAGGAAATATGATTGGTACACATGTAAAGCAATCTGGACCAGAAAAAGTAAAATACACCCATGCATAAGAAGCTCGAAATTTTTGCATGGCGCCCATAACATGTCTCTTTTACGAAGCTCCGATGTTCTCTATCAGGGATGCCGCGGAGCCACAAATGTAAACATTCTTGCCCCTTGTCGGATAAAAGATTGGGTGAGCCGCGTTTGTGCTAGATGCAAGGATTAGCTATAAGTTCTTCAGTTCTCATTACTAAAAGGAAAACGAGACTGACGAGCAGCGGCATACTGATGTCTCGCTAAAACTTCAAAAACCCTGGTTCGCGCCTCCGCTAATCCCTGTCCATGCTGAGCAAGACCCATCATTCCAGAGGAGCTAAGACTGGATTCACTGCACAGATTAGTTGTTTTAAAGTCGCCCGGGCATAAAGACAATTTTATCACTCACCCGGAAATCCTCAAAAGAGTGACACCCAACTGGTAACGTCCGCATCTTTGAACGCTAAAGTCAGGAAATAGAAAGAAAAGGCCTCGATTTCCTTGGAGGTCTTCAAGATGTTCAACGGACGATACAAGATTACCATACAACATCGGAGACGAGCCATGGTGAGGGCCTATGTCCACTCTCTCCCTCCCATTTTCGTTATACAATGACAAATGAGCAATCAGAAATGGGAGTTCAGCCTCTCTGTATATTTTCTATGGATGAGATTCGGTTCGAAGAGAAAGTAGAAACTTACGGGAATACTAGGTTACCGGAAGCATCTTGTATATCCAACCGAACAATCACTGGTGGGGTCACAGGCAAGCGAGATAGAGGAGAGCTAGAAAATTCTGCTGCTCTTAAAGGATGTTGGATTACTTGGAGATGATACGATCTGGACGGACAAAGGATTAGACATTGCATTTACGCCGCTACAGACGCCGCTAACAGTATTCTAGGATCCGATAGTAGCGAAGACACTTGGATGCGCGGCAAGTTGCTACGTTGAGAATACAACGAGGGAAACGGCGAAAACGACCCCTGACTGGACGGGGGAGAGCTTCGACTAGATCTGGGACTACTCCTCGAGGAGAAGAAGCTGGAGGAGTACCCAGACTGGGGCGATGATTGACCGCTACTACTACCACTGTATCTTCGCAGTTTGAGAGGAGGCGGCACTCTACGAGAAGGGAATCGCGAGTAGCTTTCGGTGTCACTGTCATCGCCCGTAGTTTGTATGCAGTAGCTGCGCAGAGTTCGGTCGTCGTGTGCACCGGTCCCCCGCGATCCCAGTGACAAGGAAGCGGGACGTGGCTAGAGAATATTAAAGTTCACAATTTTGGTGAAGGAAAAGACAATAAACCAAACCTTATGATTTACCAGGGGACTCCTGCAAGAAGATTCTGTGCGCTCTACCGAACTAATGACCTGATGTTTTTTATACATTTTGCGCATATCTGTAGAAAGAGGATGATCGCCAAAAGTAAGACTACCTGCTGGCTCGTCGATGCTAGAAGAAAAGCCTAGGGCGGGTGAGTGGATCATCATCTTGTGAGAAGTCGCGCCGAGATCGCGAAGGTATTGCTTTAGAAGGACAGCATTTATAACGTTCAAAAAATATCATGTCGAGATCCAGCATTGTGAACTCATCAACTAGGTTCATAGTCAGATCTATATGACCTGATATGGCCACAGTCGATACCCCAATGTGTGGACTCTATTTTAACGGGGTTCGCAGAAAATTCATACACAGATATGATCCTGTGCCGCGGTACGAGCGCCAACGTAGGAGAGTTAAATTAGCAAAGTATAGGTAGACGTAGAATAGATGACATATGAGAGGTTCAAACAATTTTTTTCACATAGCTCCAGATGCCCGCCACGCCAGACATGAATACAGCCGCAGTGAGCGCAGGTTTAACTCCGGCTGATATCCAAAATTTCATTAGAATTGTATAACTTCTGGACGGAAAAAGATCCCTACCGCTTGACTTGTAAAGTGCTCCCGTAATTGCCCCTGCAGATACGCTGCCCAAAATGTCATGTTTGCCTCGTGCGGCGTCTATGGAAGAATTAACACCATTGTAAACCAGGGCTAGGCAAAATCGTCAGAATGCACAAAAAGCTGACAGTCAAACCAAGTAAACGAACCGAGTACACCGGCAGAATTCCCAATGAATGTGCCTCGTCGAGTAACCGAGTTTAAGATACTATTGATCCGTAACCTGGTGTTTGATACGGCCAATGGTCTCCTTGCGCCTTCGCGCAATCCCCATGCACCGCCAACAGCGAGACCTCCATTGAAAAACCAACGTGAGCATGTGATGGAGTGGAAAGAAAAAAACAATAAGAGGATTGAAGACAGGTCGTCCAAAAGAAGAAAGATAAGGTGAGAAGTCCACAAAAGGGCAGAAAAACAGGGTAATTGTGTATAGCCAAGCAAAAGTAGTAATTCGAAAGAGATCCAAACTTACCACTGAGATACATAGTCCCGGTTCCATAACACAAGTCATCGCTCCAGCCCCGAGAAGGAATGGCGGTCCCAGAACCAGGGAGATCACTAGTCTTGTCGTCATCAAGTAGAAGGTAATCCAGTTTGTCGCCAAGGTCGGCGAGAGGGTGTAATTTTGCAGGATCATACGAACCCAACAACAAGTCCGACGCTGTCACAGGATTTTCTGTTGAGACTGCAGCACCGTCAGACGTTGAGAATTGAGCTGAGCGAAGGTACTCGGTTGGGTTCCTTGAGGATGAAGCTTGGCTCGAAGCACCGTTGTCGGAGGACATGGCGGCGGAGTAATAAGCAGTGGTGAGCAACGAAATTTTTTTTTGTCTCCGCACGTGACATAAGCGGCGCTTATTTCCGCCTCTTCTCCTCGCGACTGCAATGTTGGCCAGGCTCTCCTCCCAAGTGGCTCGCCCAGCTTTCAGGTCGCTACTCAGATCCAGAATCACAGGCTTAACAGCACGGACGCTCCATTCGGCTCAATCAAATCCCACAGTCTTGGGTTCTTCAATATGTCAACGTAGGCTTATTGTCTCGAGCAAATCGAGTAAAGCACTTACACGATTCTCAAGGATTTGCTTCCTCAATGGGTGCTCAAACTGCATTGGATCCCGCTGAAGTTGAAGCACTGAATTGTCTTGAGCAAGGAACTCGGCTCCTCGAAGAAGGCGACGTCGAAGGTGCCAAAGGCCTCTACAAACGTAGTGCAGAGATCAACCGAAATGCCAGCTCACTGTACAATCTGGGCGTCACTCACTATCACCTTAGTGCGTAACCGCCGGTTCTCGTTAGACTGTCTATAAATCTGGTACATAATTAGAGGAGTTCGATGAAGCAATCGCATCGTGGAAAGAATGCATTGAACTTCAACCTTCGAGCCCTGACGCACATACCAGTATGTCATTCAGACTTTTCTCTGTTTTGATTCATCTTAGAACCACTCTAGATTTGGCGTCCGCGTATATCGTATCACCTCTTCCGCGACCAGACCTCGCGTCGCATCATTTGCAGTTCGTATTCTTGTCTCCGGTCGCTGAAATACACAAATCTTGATCGGTACAAATGCTCAGAATCGCATCCTCTCTCTCACCAGAGGACCCTGAAATTGCATTCAATCTTGCCGCTGTTTTGGAAGCAAGTCCGTCTTTTCTCTTTACCCCGTTTTTATTGTTTTTTCTTAATCACTGAATTAGCGGGAAAGCTAGAAGAGGCCTTAGAGCAATACAAACGCAGTGAAACCTATGGCATTGAGCGCGCGAAACTTCATATACGCAACGTCAGTCACTTCATTAATGTTGCTTTGCTTTGGGTCACTTTTACCCGAAAGATAGATTAGCGCTAAAATTTTGGGTCGACGAATGCAATCCGCACAACAATCTGAGCCATCAAAGGGGTAGGCGTATGACTCCAGGTTCCGAGGGCCCTCCGGTGTCGACACGGTATGCATAGACGAACTAGGTCGGCTTATTGTTCTTTCGCTTTTTGCACCAAGTAACTCACAGATGATCATTTATACCAGCAGAATCGTAGATAAGCCCGTGCTGCTCGCAGACAAGTTGTCTTTCTTTACATTTGGATCGAGAGCCCGGATACTGGTCCCGCCCATAATACCTTAATCTACTCCCAATGAATCCAGTAGATCGCGAGATAGTGGGAAAGGCTCGTTTCCGTCCTGGAAGTCAGAGCCGTTGGCCGGCTTTGATTCAGGCAAGATTTTAAGCTCCTGAGTCAACCTGGAGCTATCAGGATTGCTCTGCCCGCTCGTGTCTTGCTCCCAAGCTCTTCTCAGATAACCAGATGGGGGCACTCGTCTATCTTCATGAGATGTTTCTGGATTTACATTGCGGCCGCCACCTCGACCTCTGTTAGCGTAAGGCCGTCCTCCATTAGGTCGTGTTTGCCGTCGCCTTTCAACCCATGAGACACGGGGCGGCTTTGAGTGGCCCGGCGAGGACCTGATCCGTTCTAAAATGCTAAGGATATCAACTGCTGTATAGTTGAGGGGCGTATCAGACGGTTGCAAAGAAAGTATGCGATGAAAGCCTTCATCTGCCACGGGAGGCTGAAATCCGCTCGAAAACCTGGAAAGAACCGAAAGTGCTTGCTCTGGGGTGTGAATAGTAGGGTGTGAACTTCCTGTTACGCAGACAAAAAGGTCTGGGCGATTTGGAGAACCATGACAAGGAGCTTGGCTGCTTACTGTACTCAAGCCTGGAAGCGCAAACCTAAAAGGTAGGAAAAGCGCCTATTGAACTCTTGACGCCGAGGACCAAACTCGGAAACTCACCTCATACGGTGTAGAAAAGACAATAACCCAAACGAAAGTTCCCGGGAATTCATTTGCGATTTTGACCCAGTGCGCTCTCTGTCTATAACACCCATTCTTCAATATTCTTCATTCAAAACATTAAAGCTCTGGTTCACCTGGCGTCGATATTGGTTCGATCAATGCAAACCGAAAAGCCAGCGTATAGAGAGTCTCTGGCAAGAGATTCTACATGTAGTCGAGATCCCAGCTCATCTTGGTTGCATCTGCGCCTATAAAAACGTTCAGTAGTTCTCTTGTATAAGATCTGAATATTCACCATTTATCTGGAAAATGGCGTTCGAGAGCAGTAGCAAAGGTGCTCTAAGTGTTTGAGGTTGGGCTTAGAGCGAGAATGTACAGTTCAAAAATCAGACTACCTTTCCTGAGCCCACTAATCCCACCAGAATTAAAACAATGCTTTCTTCTGCATTTGACATGCCGCCTTGTAGCTGAGGAGGGACGAGCGTTTATTTCATGACATTTTACATTTACATCAAAGGTCCGACTTTGCAGGACTCAAAAACACAAAAAGCTGAACAGAATTGCCATTTGTGCCTCTCAGTAGAATTATTACGGACATCGTTCAAACGACTTGTAAATTACTGGTCAGTCATCAATGAAAATCAGAGACAAAATGCACACGACAGAAGAAATAAAGATGAACACCTGAAGATCGAGTCCGAAAGCAAACCTAAACCTAAACTAAAACTGTCCAATCGTTCTATTACACCCCCTCTTCACAAAAATCATCAGCTTCCGTTTAAAGTAGCGGTTGAATCTCTTCTGTTATTCGTCGACGACGGTTTGGGAGGCGGCGAAGGCAACCTATTAGGGTGATCCGGGATTAAAGCGACTTCCTTCTTGGCCTCCTCCCAAGCTTCAAGGTTCTAGCCATTTCGATAAGTCGGTGAACCTTCGTCTAAAAAGAAGCAACACTGACTTTCTTGCACCAATCTCGATGACTTTTGGCCATGGCGATGGTCATCTCTCGAATATCTGCAACCTTCTGACGCTGGAATCTGTCAAGGTCAGCTTGTATCGTCGAGCTTGAGTATTTCAAATCTTGAGCGGCTAGATGTAGCGCATCTTCCAACTTGACGATGAAAGTTCAGCATAAGCAGGTCAATATTATGCTGCTAGGTTATTACCTGAGATATATTTTCCCTCGTCTTTGAGATCCCGCTTCGTCGCGCAGTCTCAGGATCCACGTCCATCATCCCATGCAGGGTATAGCTGAGTGCATTCAAGAATCCCATCCCCGGAGGTCGAGCGGCTCGTCTGAAAGGATTAGGTCCCGGATGCGGGGGAACATAAGAAGCAGACGCAGAATGAGCTCGATCGCTTGACTGCCCTTGCTCAGCGTTTTCTGCAGTAGGGGAAGAAGGGAGAGAGACCGTTGTCCGACCTCCAAGTGCGTCGTCCAGTCGTCTAGCCTCGTGCTCGCTCTTCTCGAGTTCTTCCAGTTGCTCTCTCCTGGCGTCAAGCGCATCCTGCGTCATTTCATACTGTACTTGCTTTTGATGACGATAAGCCAATAGTTTCTTGATGATGGATGAGAACTGGGAGTATTCATTGATCGGCTCAGCCCAATTTTGTTCAAGTTCTTGAGCCTGTGACAAACTATGGGCAAATTGACGAGAGGATACAAGAAGAAAGCACGTACCAATTTAGTGGTCGTCATATAAGTAGCGTCCACTGCTTGCCCAGTCTTCTCGATTGCGCTGGAAAGCGGCCCGTTCTCATTGAGACTAAAGCCATTCAGTGCTGCGCCAAGTTCAGCGTGATCCTGAGCATATTCTAGATGTCAATGGTCAGGCACTGCGCAGGGAGATAAACTGAAAGAGACTGACCGGACCACCGCTTCACAGTTCGACGAGTAACCTTTTCCATTGGGCCGCCGAGATGAACCGCAAACTTGTTCGTGAACGCTTCCGAATCAAGAAAACGTTGATCTGGGTTCCTGAGGGGATGAGCGGCAGACGGATTGGGCAAAACGGTATATGCAGCGGATGCTTCTTGGTCAGTTGGGTTGTGAGAGGGTGCCTTGAGGATATTTTTGGGGAGCAAGGAAACCGGGGGAGAGTTGAGAACTTCATGCTAAGCGACAGGTAAAGGCTGGGAAGTTGGAGAAAAGTGGAAACACGCACCCAAGAAACTTCGCCGTCCAAAAAACGATGAAATACATGTTCATTGGAGAGAATGGGATGTCTGGCTAGACGATTGAGGAAGGTCTGAAGCATCCGTTTCCGCCGGGCAATCATTGTAGCATCGTCCTTCGCCTTTCCTTGCTTTACAGCATAGTCACCGAGAGTTTGCTTGGAGGGAATAGGTGGAATGATGAGTGTCGGATAGAGCTTGGCTAAGGTTGATCTCAGAGACTCGAACTCTGAATATCGGTGGCGAGATTCGGTATTCTGGAATCAATAAGAATGAAGTGCACCGGGAAGGGTAGCGAGATGTGATACTCACTCCGGTTTGTATGACGTAACTAATATACGGTGAAGTAGCTCCAACGTTGGTCTTCTGAGCGTCGGTGATCTTGGATATTGTTATTATCATTTGTTTGACAAACGAAAAGCAACTGACCAGAATTTCGACATCCTCTCCGGAATGCAGAATACGGTCTCGAGCACAGCAAAAATCAGACTTGAAATTTGGGTGCTGTTGTCCTCGAGATGCCTGCGACGGAAACGATGGCCGGTCTGGACTGATAGCTTCAGATGACACTTGGCGAGAAGGATTGAAGGGCGGCGAAGGGGGGCTCTCAGATACGTTGGCCTTGGAGGTAGTTTCTGATGAAGTTTCAGATGAAATGTGGTCAGACTCGATGTCGAATGGATTCTCGTCGTCAAAGTCCATGTTCAAGAGCTGAGACGACGGCAAAGCAATTACATAATCACGTGCGCATGACGCGCTGCCTAGTGAGCAGTTGCAAACCCCCGTTAGTAGGTGGCCTGGATTCGTGTCCAGACTGGGAGCAGTCATTATATTGTGGCTAAGATATATAAAATTACCCTAAGAAGTTACCCGAAGACTCTGAATCCACCCAACCCACCACTCCCCAGATCTTGGATGCTTGGCTCAGGAAGAATGTCATCCATCTGAGTATTCGTTGCATATTCAAAGCCTTTTCCAAGTAAAGAAGAAAACAGCTCATCAATTTGCTCCTCATGCCAGGTACCATTAACGTGTATGGGAGTCATAAAATTTTGAATCTTTTCGTGAACATCAAATCTATAGATACATGTGAGCAACTCAGAGAAATCAAAAATCGTTTGAGCGCACCGGAGTTTCCTTCCTTTGCTCGCTTTTGTATCCACATTCTTCTTTGCCTTCTTTTGCTTTTGTATAACCATCCAATCGTTTGCTCCCGCTGCATCTCGCGCGTCTATAACGTCTCGCAAAAGCTGCTGGTAAAAGTCGGTGTCGTCAAATATCTCGATGTCAACGTCGTCGCCTTCCTCGAGATCGATTCCGAGGCGCTGACCTTTGCCTCTCCATTGCCGTGTCCGACTGAGCAGCTTATTGTGCGTAGAAAGATGCTCGTCTACGAGCTGAACAGCTGTTTTGAGGTGTTGGCGATCTTTGGAGAAAGCGTTTCTATTTGAAGGTAGAAGAACGGAAGGAGCGACGGCTTGGATCTTGGAGGACCATTTCGAGAGCGTTTGAACCAGATGTGGATGATACCTTTTTAGATATTCAGATTGAAAAGACCATGTATGTTTTTAGAAAACGCACAAATGTTCAAGTTGTGAAATGTCTTGAGATGCTTCATCTATATATTCCTTGAGATCTAACCGAGTTGCGGGTGCGTTACTTTCAATTTTTCTGCGCTTGCGAACGGGTGGTGTGATAGAGTCATTGACCTCAAGGAGAGACTTGAAGGGATGAGTGAAAGTCACGAAATAAGCAAAGATTGCTGATACCTGTTGCAATTGAAACAGCTGCTCTGAAAGCATGACCGCCTCATGAAGCATTTTATCAATAGAATGCTGAAATTCCGGGTCATCTTGAAGAATTTCTGAAGCCTGAGCGCCGTCAATACATCGTCGATGTAACTATCCAGAAAATTTTACCAGAGGTAGGGTATTCGAGGAAGTGATAGATTTTTGAAGACGAATACGCGTGTCGAGAAGCGAGTCCCATATTTCCTTGGTAAAACGTTAGAACAAGGATTTATAACAGATTTAAGATGTCATACTATCTGTCGAGAGACGGCTAAACCCTTTTTCTTGTCTTGGTCTCGAGATTTTCGAAGAGCTGCGGGCAGAGATTTTTTTTCGTCGGGCTGGTTCTTTTCCTCGTCTTCTCTTCCTTCTTCACTCTGGGGTATTTGATCAACATCGCCCTCTTCTTCTTCCTCATCACTCTCGGAGGGTTGATCATCATCGCCTTCGTCCCCGTCCCCATCCACATCGGACTTGACAGAGTCACTTTCATCTTCCATAAGTTGTGTTCGGGAGACTTTAATGCCATCGTACTTGGGGTCGGCTATGCTGTCATGAAGTTTTCGCAGAGTGCTTTTTCTGAAATAGACGTGAGAAGCCGTATGGATGGAGATGGCTGATGACTGATACGTACCCGACGTCGACATAGTGCGCCCTTGAAATATCGGCCGAATCAGGCTGGGGATCATTGAATATTGCTTCTGGATCCACGTCTGCTGGAGCCGGCTCTTCTATCTCGTGCATTTTCTGAGTGAGGGACAGACCTAGAAAGGTGTTGTAAGGAATGTATCTGGCACCTGTGCCAGTACGTACGAAGCTGGGCCGGAACTGATCGGGCCGGTATGAGCAACCGAACGCATGATCTGCTTTCAGTCTCTTTCAAGTAAATTGTTTTGACGCGTCCTTGGATGTGACCCTGCCCCCCCTGGCCTGGCCCTAATCGACAGCGGGAAGAGCTGCTGACTGAGCCAGGGTAGAAAAAGAATCAGTGTAAGCCAAGTCGTGACCGCGGTCGAGTGTGCGGCTTTCCGTTCCGTGTCCTCGCACGTGTACCATGAGTCTCTTACCTCTGCTCTCTCATCTACGTGGCCCTGCTACCCCCCACTTACGCTCTCTGGCCACCGTATTCACCAGGAAAATGTCTGACACTCAAGCCTTCGCGCAAGTGAGTACTCAAATATCGTTCCATTCAACCCTCGGCTTAAATACTACCTACCTCCCGCAGGCACCTCACAAGTAAGTTCGTAGATCGTCTTCAATCGTTCCTTTATCCATTCATTCTAGGCTCTTGGTGTAAGCAGATTCCTTCGCTACCCCTCATCCCGCCTCACCAGGTCCCTAGTATCCCTGGTCCAATCGAAGTTTCCGATGAGGTGCGATTCTATATCAAGTCAATGGAATGTCGTCTAACGTTCTGCCCAAGGTTCTCTACGCCAACGCCCATCCTTCCATGTCCCACGTCTCTCCAGATTTTATTCCCGTGTTTGGAGACTGTATTCGGATGATACGGCCAGTCTACGTTTTTCTTTATCCATCCAACCATCTCATCTTCCAACAGTACCGTCGTTGATACCGCCGAGGGCCAGCCTTTCTTAATCGCGGGAAGTGGTACTCTGGGCTGGGATCAAGTGCGTAGACTTCATGACACGCGTTTGCTGCTGCTATAAAATTGCCCCCCATAGACTGCGGCCAACTTGGTTGAACCCGGGGAGAACGCACTCGTCCTTCATTCCGGATACTTCGGAGATAGCTTTACTGACTGGTACGACAACTATGTTCCGTCGTTGGTGCCAGCCTTGATGATCTTCTCAAGTTTGGAAACCTACGGAGCTAACGTAGACCAGCTCAAGGCAAAGATTGGGGCTGCTGTGAGCCAAGAAGACATTGAATCTGCTTTAAAGTCAAAGAAGTACAAGCTCCTGACCTTTACTCACGTCGATACCTCAACTGGTAAATGGATCATCCTTTTGGGGCTCTCATTCTCGTACTGATCACTCCGACTAGCTGTCCTTTCCAACGCTAAAGCAATCGCCGAAACGGTTCGCCGAGTATCGCCGGATACTATAGTAGCTATCCTTTGGCCAAAGCCGGACATTCAAATTATCTAATCTTTTTCCTAGATTGCTTTGGATGGAGTATGCTCCGTTGCTAGCGAAGAAATCCATATGGACACATGGGATATTGATATCATTCTTTCTGCTAGTCAGAAGGGCCTCGGGACACCCCCCGGTCTCAGCATTCTCGTGGCCAGCAAACGGGCTATGCAGGTTTGCACTCTCACCTCTTCATTCCCGAAGCTGAACCTAACGCCCATCGGCCCAGGTATTCAATTCCAGGAAAACCCGTGTAACCTCGTATTACGGTAGCTGGAAAAAGTACGCAATCTTTACTCGACCTGTATATACCCTGTTCACGGTTTTTTTTCTTTTTCTGAAAGGTGGCTACCAATTATGAAGGCATATGAAAGCGGCAACGCAGCATACTTTGCTACGCCCCCTGTCAATCTCATTTACGCATTCCACGCGTCCCTCTCCAAGATCACCAAGTCCGCTCCTTCACTTGCAGATCGCTACAAGCTTCACAGAGAAGCTAGCCAACGGGTGAAAGAGGCCGCGACTGAACTCGGGCTCAAACAACTCCCTCTGCAACCTGCTTTCGCTGCCAACGGAATGACTGCAGTACGTCATCTAAAATTCCTCTCTTTTCCTATGAGCTGTCCTAATGCGAGCATTTGAAGTTGTATTATCCAGAAGGTCTCAGTGCCGGTGATATTCTACCGCGACTGGCTAAAAAAGGCATTGTTGTAGCCGGGGGATTGCATACTGAGATTAAAGGTCAGTAGATTTTTTTTCTCGCTCTTTTTGATTGCATGCGCTTATTCTTCTTTGACTTAGACAAGTACTTCCGTATAGGGCATATGGGAATCACTGCCGTTGAAGAATCCCGAGGTGATGTTGACACGGTTATTAAAGCTCTGAAAGAAACTTTGGCGGAGGCTAGAGCGACTGCAACGTAAGCAATAAAACAAAGCCATCGGTGGTTTTTTTTTTTCCTTTCTAGTTACCCGTCGCAACAACTAGCTAGAGACCAAAACAAGTGATCTTGATAACTCAACTGCATTTCTTTTTTTTACAGTCTGAACCAATTTACGAATACGGTGTCGGCACGGGCGAGACTTTGAAACCCGACCGTATAAGATGTCTGAATAAGTCAATTACAGACCAATTACAACAGAACATATACCAAAAGCATGAGCGCAGAACGTAGGGAGAAACCTTGCTGGTTCGGAATTGCGGAGGTAGAGCGGAGTTGCGACGGGGTTCCGTCTGTTATCAGTTATGCATCTATTAGCTATCTATCCAAGTATGTATCGTGTTCTTTCATTTTAATCTATTCGTTCAAACTCTCTCGCCAACGGCCCACACGTTGAACGTCCACCTACATCCACTGGCACCCGCGTTGATTCAAGAACATTGTATGTTACATTGTATGTTGATTTTGTACTTGTACATATCCTACTTATGGTGCTTGGCTAACAATGTTTCCATCGAGACAGACCTTTTTCAGCTTTGCAATGCCCAGATCATAGCCATCTATCTGCCCTTCTTTCCGCGTACGGAGCATATCAAGAAGCGCTTCCATTTCCAAGTGGCGAGAATCCTCTGAATACTCGGTCATAGTATCAAAATACGACAACTTCAATTCGATCAATGCAGGAAGGAGAGATGGACCTCGGAGCTCCTTGAAGAGATGCACAAGGCTACAGGAGCTCTGGTCCTGCTCCAACTCATCCAACTCACAGTTGTCGACATCTACAAGGTAGTCTTGATGGATAGGTGGCTGGAACTCCACCTCGAGTTTCTCAAGCCGAGGTGTGTTCTGGAAGAGTAAAATGAGAGTTTCGGCACAGGAGTTGAATCTGGGGAAGTGATGGAATGCGAGGCAGGAGAGCAGATTAGTTCTGCCGCAGCGGGTTAAAAAGGCCACGAGATCCTCCGACAGCAATGTGGATATGGGGGTAGTCGAAGAATTACCAATGGAGTCTGTCGATGATGGGACGAAGGTGAGATCGAGGGATGCAAGTCCTGGGGCTTGTAGGTGCTTAAGCAGCCCCCGGACACCTGCACATGACGGTAACGACACTTTTAGCGACATTTGTCTGAGGAATCCGCACGTGTAAGAAACATCTATGGAATCTCGTAGACTAGAGGTGGAGGCATCAGTCAATTGTAGGGCTCTACGAAAAGCATTGGCCCGAAATACGGCATCGACCTCCACCTCCTCCACGTTCGTACATAGCCTCAAAAGACTCTCCAGATTGTCAAAGGAATAGTTACACTTCAAGGTCCGAATCTGCTGCCAGGGTAAATCAAGGGCCCGTACCATCTCGGATGGAGATAGGGAGTCGCGCAAGTTGAGAGTTAGATGCGAGAGAAGGGACGCATTCCGAAGAGAGACAGCAGGCGTAGGGGGAGGGGAAGAATGGTCGAGATCTCCCCATCGCCATCTTTGGGAATGGGAAGCGAATGTTCCTCCTAGTGCGATAGATTTCAATAGAGGAAACTCTCCATGTAATTCTTCCATACGAATGTCTTCGTGGCGTCCATCTCCAGGCGGGTTTTCTCCAGCGTTCAAGTCAATGTCAACATCAGCCATGCCCCAGCGGGTGCACTGTTCCAGTAAAAGAGGTGCTACGACGCGACTCGAGGACTTTGTCCGGGCATGACATGTGGATAAACCCAGTTTGACATGCAACCGGGCGCACCGCGAACGCAAAAGAAACATTTGAACGAGGTTGCGCACAAATGTTGTATCTTCTTGAGAAACATGGATATCTCCAAACGCGGTCAAGTCGGTCCAGATGCTAGGATTGCTTAACGCTACTGCCCTCCATCTCTTGCAGACACGCAGAAAGTCGAGGGGGATGCGAATTCGGCCATAGGATCTGTATCTGACTTGTTCCATTTGGTCCAAGAAATGCACTCGGAGGATTTCCGCCAAAATCTGTCGAAGAATGTGTGAGTTGAGTCAAGTAGATGTATCCTCGTCAATCGCACCTCGTCGGGCAGGGAATTAATAGGGGCGTAGAGAGCTCGGACATCTTCCATTCTCCTCGCAAGTGCTTGCTGGGAAATAGAAAGGAAACTGATGACATCAGTGAGGCGGGCAAGCTCATAGTTGTGTCTGTCGAGAAGGTGCTGGAGATCAGAAAGGGAGTTTGTGATGTTATTCTTTTCAGCGAGAGAAAGCTCCGTATTGGGGTGCAGGCCGGGACCAGTCTGAGGTGGAGGCTGGGAGTGACGAGCAGAGCAAGAGCATGCAGAGCGGCTGTGAATGAGCTGGATAGCATTACTCATTGCGTTGGTAGTCGATAGTACAGTTGAACATTGATAGCAGAGGAGAATGTCAGAGCCTGCGTCCGCAAGGGAGTCGGGGCAGCGGTGAGTGGTAGGACTTGCGTTCGTTTCCATCTAAGGGGGGAGTAGGGTTCAACGAAAGGACACGGCCTTTAATGCTGTCGCCTGTAAATACAAACAGTGGCAGATGCCGTCGGGTCCCAATCGGGTCCCATGAACAGTCACGGAAGAATCCCAAGGAGAAGAACCGTCCGGCCATCGGATGTACTACTCGTGACTTAAATCGTAATTTAGCGCCGGTATACCTCCCGTGCCACAATCTACGGATATTTCGTCCAAACCCCCTGCTTGCTTAGTGAACTACTTACACCGAGGTCACGACCGCTCACGACACCGTCTGACTGATATTTTTTGCACATTCAACCCGTCGCTGTATGAGAAACACGTATGTATCGTGAAATTCAACGTACAAATTAACAATCATATGTGCATAAGGAGTTACACTTGTTGAGAAAACTGCTCTTCGCCACCCATTCTATCGTACCATTCCTTACCCGACGTAGTGGGAGCAATATATCCAGCTCGGATAGTCCAATCGCCGAAATGCTCGCCCTCGTTTCGCTCGAAAGCGTATCGTTTGATCATCGGCTTCAAGATATCCAGAATCTCAGGCTCCGTGACGGTTTCTGAAAATGAACAATTCTAGTCAGTCGTTCGAGATGACTACAACAAAAACTACAGACCTCGATAGATCTTGTTCAGCCTTTGGCCATAATAGCCTCCTCCGAGAAGCATAAGATAGGTACCGGGAGCTTTGCCAACGAACGCAATTTCTAATACAAAAAAATGTAAGGAATCCACGATAAAAGGAGCAAAAAGTAACCACGGACCTGCTACGTAAGGTCGAGCACACCCATTAGGACACCCCGTCATTCGCATCACAATAGCATCATTCCGCAGGCCGTTTTCTTCACAAATCTTCTCAACCTTGTCTATAAGGATGGGAAGGTACTGGGCGATAACAGGTTAACCAAAGTGAGAAGAGAGCCTGGATCCAAGTACTTACCCTTTCCGACTCAGCCATTGCAAGTCCTGTCAATTGTTTACGTCAGAGAACAGATGCCGACGCTTCAGGCCGTCAAAAGCTTACCGCAGGTAGGGAAAGCTACACATGCAGAGGATGAGAGACGAAGGCCAGAGTGGTTCAAATTATCCATCTTGAATTTAGCCAGCACTCTCTTGATCTGGGGCAAGTCTTCGGATGCAATATCAGAAATAAGAAGATGCTGGTTGGTCGTCAGACGGAAGGCGCCTTTGTGAATTTTCGCGATTTCTCTCAACCCACTCTTGAACTCCTTTCCGGCTTCATCCTGAATTCTACCATTCTCGATGAACATGGTAAAGTGGTGTCTGCCGTCCTCTCCTGTTGCCCAGCCATAGTCGTCGACGTTTCGATCAAACTTGTAAGGTCTGGCTGGTGCCAATGGATATCCCAGACGTTTCTCGACCTCATTTCTGAAAATATCCAAACCCATACGATCGATAGTATACTTGAGACGAGCATTCTGCAACACGAGATGGTCTCAGTGTCATTCAAAAAAGAAAATTCACTGTCTCTTCACCTTGCGGCTGTAGAAAGAAAAAATATAATATTAGAAACAGCAGCACTCGAGTTTGGAATGAGCAAGACTCACTCCTCACGGTTACCATTGTCTCGCTGGGTAAGCATCACCTTCTCAGCGACATATTTACCCTGCTCGGGAGTACAGAACCCAATTATGTCTCCAGTTCTGGGATACGTCTTTTTGCTTCCATGAGTGACACCCATGCCCCCCCGACGGTCACGTTGAAGCCTGTGAGTTCACCATCACTGTCTACGATCGCAATGAATCCGAGATCGTTTGCGAATACATCAACATCGTTGGTCGGGGGCACAGCAACAGCGACCTTGAATTTTCTTGGAAGGTAGAATTCGCCATAGAGCGGCTCAAAGTCTTTCAAGGCATCTCCAGCAACCATCTTCTTGTCCAGCCAGATTTCATGATAAGCCGTGGTTCGAGGGACAAGGTGCTCGCTGACGGAAACACAGAATTGATGAACCTGGGCGTGGAGCTTTGACATTGTCGGTATCGAAGAACAGATGACATTTCTTTGAGACACAAGTTAGAAACTTGAAGGTTTTTTGATACAATAAGGGCCTACCTGTTCACGTCACCACAAGCGGCCAATGTATCTAATAGAGCACGGTTGATATCTTGTATGGCAGGTTTGAGATGGCGCTTGATGACACCGTGGAATTGGAAAGTTTGTCTTGTCGTAATTTTGAACGTCCCTGAACCGTGTTCGTCCGCAATCTGGTCCATCTGTAGCCACTGGGCAGGTAAGCAGACTCCACCTGGCATCCGTACTCGGATCATGAATCCATACGCCAGCTCGACCCCTTGAGCTAAACGTTCGTCACGGATGTCACGGTCGTCTTGCTGGTAGATACCATGGAACTTGGTCAGCTGGCCATCGCTGGGAGCCAGAGCGCCCGTTGATGAGTCTTCGAGACCCTCCAGGATCGTACCACGCAGATAGTTAGAAGCGGCTTTGATATGCTCGTTGGTTATAGGATCAGGTTCGGCCTCTGTGATCTCGATAGAATCGACACCCAACACTTTCCAGAGTTGGGACTCCCAAATCTTGTAACCCGTCTGGTATCCATCGGCATCTTGATCGTCGCCAAGACCCAACGGGGTAACACGCAATCCTCCAAGTTTCTCTAAACGACCATCGAGGTCCTTACCAGGTTTGTTGTAATAGTGCGCATCTTCGGCACGAGGCCAGTAGTGGCTATCACCCATTCCAAAGACAGAGTAGCGTAGTTTCTGAAGGAGCGCAGTCTCTCTGCGAGTCACGGCCGCATTTAAAGCTTTAGAAAATTGACGACCATTCTGAGGAGGCTCACCCTGACCGGCGGTGGAAGTGATGAACGCGACATAGTCCTCCTGCCCCAGGCTATCTAACGACATCGAATCTATTGTCGTCAATGTAGTGGACAGTCCCCTTGCCTGAGCTCGATTGGACAGTCTCTTCGCAACCTTTTCTGCGTTCCCACCATCTGAAGCATACAAGATTGTCAATGGAGGGGCGTCCAGGTTATTAAGCATGTCATTGTAGGATTGCAATGCCTTCTTCTTCCTAATTTCTTTGACGGTTTCACCAAGACTACTGACAAGCTCACTCGCCATCTGAGGCTTAGAACGGACGAGCTGTGATAGATGATTCTGTCGGTCCAGGAATGTCTGAAGGTCATTCTTGACAGCATCAGAGTCGAGAGAGAAGGGTTCTCCTCCGTGAAGTTCTTTACTCGGGTCCCAACGATACAACGGCCAGTAACCGGCATCAACAGCGAGTTTGGTCTCCTTAAGGATGTTCAGTGCTGGAGCGTCCTCGGTCTCGTATGGCAAGTACGCAAGAATGACTGAAGGGCCGACGAATTTGTCGGCCTCTACGAGAGCCTGGAGAACTTGAGCATACGAAGAATAAATCGCCACGCTGGCGACATACACATCGCCGTGATTCATTGCGTACAGACCGACGTCATGTTTTCGCTTAGTTGCGTCGGCGGAGTTTCGCTGAGAGTAGGGGAGGGTGTCCAAAATGAGGATGTTGACGTTCAAACCGGATGCGATGGTATGGTGGAGTCCAGATGATCCCAAATCGTAGGACCATGCATCGGAACCGATGATCCATCGGGAGACGGATGTGAAATAGGATTTCAACGCCAAGATACGTTGAATCTCCACCGATGGTGAGTTAAGCGACTCGAGCGCCTTTGTGATTTCCTTCCCAAGAGTGCCACTCTTGATCCCGTCGTCTTTCGCCAAAATCCACTTGCTAAGAAGAGAGTGCAGCTCGGGGCCAATCTTGCCATTTTGGAGCAGCTCTTGAACGGCGGCAACGAGACGAGCTCGCTCGTCGACCTGCCCACGAACACGTCCCAAAGCATATTCGGGACTTGTGGCGAGTTGCCCCTGAGCGGGAACGAGATCCGGTGAGTTGGAAATGTCAAGTCTTTCCCTGAATAGGTGTGACAAGATTTTGGTATACGAAAGCTCGTGCTTTGGAACATGAGGAGTGTACGAGGTGACCTTTTCCTTAGTAATGAGGGTAGGGCCAAGTCGGAGGCGAGAAGAGGGAGAGGTGGAAGAAGCCTTTTGGACCAACTTCAGAATGTCCGCATCGGTGACATCTGGGGAATCTCCCAAAATGCCACTGTGTACTGCTGGGCGAGTGGCCGGATTTCTTTGCTGAAGAGCACTTACGATGTCAAGGTAGAGAGGTGTCCATTTCAACGACCAATTCTGAATTTGCTCTAAGACGATGACGGAGGTAGCAGACTGAGGAATGGCACTGAGAATTCGTGATGAAAGCAAAGGTGTCACAAGTGATACGTCGACGAAAGATACGCCTTGTACTGAAGCCTGAAACGAAGCTTTACCAAGGGTGAAAATGACAGTGTTGGGTTCCGATGAACCTCTCGTTACAAGTGGACGTCGTGTAGCCTTGAGATGAGAGGATAAGGCGACAGCCTCGTATGCCCTGAATAGTTGCAAAGCATTGCTGTCGTCTTTGACGAGCTCTGGAGAATCGAGCCCGTTGGTCTCATCAGAATGGCCATTGACGCCGTTGGTATGGCCATTGGAGTGACCGTTAGTATGGCCATTGGAATGCCCATTAGTGCCTTTAGTGCCGTTTGCATACCCGTTCATATGCGCACTGTCTTCCAACAATAGATCCAACAGATCTTCCTCCGAGAGTTCCGCAGCCACCGTATCATTCCGGGCGAAAAATGCGTGAACAACAGGCTTTCTTTGGGATCGGGCCAGCTTTGAGGCGAGAAGGGCATTGTCATGGGCCTGCTGAGCGGATGATGAGAGAAGGAAGTACGGAACGACGGCCCGGAGCAAGAGAACGTCGGAAAGGTCGTCGAGGAGGGCGATGTGAAGAACTAGGGGAGAAGACGATAGCTCTGCGAGGCGCAAAAGAAGTCTTGCAATGGTTTGGGAGTTGGAAGAAGCTGTGAAGGAGACTAGAGCTGTATTGGAGGCGGCGAGGAGAGTCGCCGCAGGGTCGCCGCCATGGGGGACTGAGATGATACTAGGATTCCTCCTCGACGATTGAGATAGTGAGGAGAATGTAGAAGCAAAGGGCGAAGGAGAAGGGAGGGCAGGCAGCGAGTCAACGACGGTTTCGGAAGCAAGGTACGCGATACGGGCTACAGCGTCCATGGCAGCAAACTGGAGGTTGAGATTAGCATATAAGCAGGACTACACACAAGCATGTACAGACCTATTGAAACAGCTGGTGGAAGATCAAAAGAAAAGACTTGGAATTTTCCAATCTCATTTATCGCATTTGCCAAAAAGCACATCATTCTGAGCCTATGATGTATGTAAGCAATTCAGTCCCATCCTCCGCTCGCCTTTCACCTCAAAACGGCTCCTTAATCATCTCAGTCTTCCCGCAACGCTGTGCGCATCGAATCTACCGTCCACGGCTTTCGGCGATTATCGATCCTGAGTCGCACATGACCCACCCGCTTTGACCCTTCACGGCGAGAGAAGTGGAGGTAATACTCCTTTTGATTCTGGTCCCTGGAACAAGTTTTACATGTAGAGTTGACCACGAGAGTCTCCACAGCGCTGACAGTGAGCAGTAGAGCCTTTTTTTGCAGCCGCTCCTGGCTCCCGCTCAGCCCCGGGGTCACGGAGTCTCAGCCGCGGAGTCACGTGCACTTGCGTAACGAAGTCGCTTTCAGTGATTTCACCGTCTAGCAGCTTTGTACCATTACCCAGCTCAACTCTGAAGAATGTAGAGTTATCATGACTGGGTGTGGGATGTTGGCTTCCGTGGGGAATAGAGTCCGGACGGTAAAGCTGGTCATGCGTCTGTCATGCTTTTGACGGTCGTCTGACGGACATCTACTATGGTTGGTAGGGTTCTTTCACTAACAGGGATCTTTCATTTTTTACAAAACACTCAACTCTGAGAGCTCAAGACACTCTCTGCCTTCCGTATTTTACAGGCACAGTATCTGAATAGTACTATCTACTCAAAGTAATGTTTTCTCGAGAGGAAAGTAAATGGTGGATAAAAAATTGTGAGAATCTGTGCGTGATTCTACAAACATTGTCAGGAACAGTTAGAAGGCAAGTACCAGCAGCAAATTAAACTAGACTACAAGCATTATATGCTTCTTTAGAACATATCTCTCTATTCTTGTCTCGATTTTTTTTCCTGTTTGAGCCATTAACAAGTGAACAAAAGTGAGATGGAGCCTCAGTGTGACATGGGCCATCATTGCCGTGGCTTGTGACTTTATGTAAATCTTCTAATTGAATGCGCGCTGGACCAATTTTGGTAAAATTGCCGTGTCCTGGCTGTGTCTGCCAGACCCTGCCAGTTTACCGAGAGACGGCTTCACCGTTACATTTCCGTTGTCACAATTGAAAGATCCTTGTTCTTGCTCAGCCATTGCCAACACAAGCAGCATTGCTCAATATCACAAAGGCATCTGGCCCCAGGGGTTTGAAAGCATTCTGAATCTTTCTGTTGAGTTAGATTTTTATGCCGGTAAGTTTTTGAAGCAGTATTAGCAATTTTTGAAAAAGTGAAAGAACCCTACCAACCATAGTATGCATGCTCCTCATGGGCAGATGAGAAAGAAAATGTATTAAATGTATTGGGTGAACATGATTGTTGGCCTAAAGCGGCAGTCACACTCAAGCCACAAGGGAACCTAAAACAACTCCAAAGAGAAGTGAGGATCATGCCAGCTGAGAACACGAGCCACTACAAGAGGGCTACTAAGTACACGAGTACAGAGTGTGCTACTAAGGGAGTAAGTAAGAGGATGGAGGGAGGGAAAAAGAGAAACAGAGCAGCAGAGAATCTCTGCATGCATCCTGTGAGATGCTGAATGAAGGGAAAGAGACAAGGGGAATCTACCTGCATGCATCCTGTGAGATGCTGAATGAAGGGAAAGTATGGAAAGCCGGAAGGCCTCGCTCTTCCCTGAAAGTTTAAAGCAATTCAGTTTTGGTGATGTGGCCATATGAGGCAGGAGGACCCAAGACACACCTTTTTTAATGTGTCTTTATCATTTTAAGATTTGAGTCGGTGTTTGACACTGTATGGGTCAAGGTCACTCAGCTCTATTGAAAAGTGTAGGTCTTAATGTGGCTTACCAAAGTATTGAGTAGACTTTGCGGTCAGGAAGTCAACCTCAAGAACAATGTGGGGGAGGGGTGGATATTTGATCCCCATTTTGCCGTTTGTTGTTACATAAAATTCTGCACCACTCACTCATTCTCAGGTCCACTTCCAGCCTAACAGCTATGACTGCGGGTTCCACTTGCTCTGGCACCTTTGGCATCTTTTGGAATTTTGACAAATCAAACTTGCAGATGATTGCCAGCCAAGTCATCTCAGGTTTACTGATGATATGGTTGGTAAGCGGTTGAGAATGGCAGAGGAAACACTTCTTGATGCTGGTCTAGTTTAGCTAGACGCCTTTGTTTGTACCATGTACCTCATTGTAATGTGTTTCAAAAAACAATGTATTAATACTGGAAGTGAAAAACAGCGGGGCAAATGACATGTGTGATTAGATTGTCATTCAAGGTGTTCAGTTCCCCAAGGTCACCCCAACAAGCCCAGGACGTAGATTTAATAAATAATGGACTGATGGTATCAGCTGTGGGATTTTTGCATTTGCGGTGGTGATGGTCAGTCATTATAAAATAATAATTTGTCAATAAGAATGTACATCATATATAGTTAGTCATAACCCTAATAATTAACGTACGTCAATAAAACAGGGACAACGGTGCTTCAAAAAGAAGCAATGGCTGAGATTCGAACGAGAGACCCCATAAATCAATCGCCGCACCTCCACCATTCCGCTACACTATTAGGCCTTCTAATCCTTCTTAACAAAATATCCCTCATCCCTAAGCCCTAACCGCTAACCGCTAACCTTTCGCGCTCCGCGTGAGCAGCCTGCGGCTGCAACCCCTAACCATCCTAACCGCTAACCTGTTGCGCTTCGCGCAAGCAGCCTCTGGCTGCGTCCAGCCCTAACCCAACCCTAACAAACTTAAAAGATTTTTTTCTTATTACAACCACTGGCTATAGCCAGTGCAAACCCAGAATCCCAATCACTGTTGCTGTCAGTTATTATAAGTAAATACTGTGTTACAGGGTGCCCCAACATGCCCAGGCTACCCTGTGGTTACCCATGTTGCCCCAAGAAAATACTTAAATCCTGGGATCCCCAGGCAGTCCAGATGACCTGGGGCTCAAATGAGGTTACCTGGGCTTGGGATGCTTTTTGTGATGCTTTAGCATTCTCAGATTCTTTTCAGGCTTTGTCAACACTGTAAATATTCTCTAATCTGCTCCACATCAGCAAAACCCAAAAGTCCTGTGTTTCCTTCACAGGCACTGCCGTATGGCACTTGATGACCATACAAGGCCCATACTGGCGTGACCTGAATTTGGGTTGGTCAGTATGTTTGATTTTTAGCTGGATGAGATGACTGCCCCAGTGCTGAACAGTATGGGGGAAAATGTACAGTATATAAAAAAATGTTAATTATGCAACAATCTGTAAGTACATGTACAATACAAATAATATAGTGTCGATATGTACAGGACTTCCAGAATTTTTTGCATTCACAGAATACACATATATGATAGACCAAGTACAGATCTGCACATAGTCAATCATAATAACCCATGTTCTGGATAGATAAAGCATGATGATGCTTTCTTGCTTCTCAATCACTCGACGTAGTGGAGAATATTATCAGTCAGTGAATTCATCACTACTGAGAATGTTTTTTCATATTTCTCATTTGTCCTTCAGACGTTGAGCTCATTGTTCACTTTGTGTCCTTCGGACGTTGAGCACGTTGTTTTATTCTAATATACTTCTAAATATTTACTTATATCTTACCTGGGTATTCATGGTCTCAGCCGTCCGACATGGGACTTCGGAGAAGCAAGGACCGAAAACTTGTGTTCCCACGCCTGAGCCCGGCTGTTTCCAATGAACTGTCGAGTGTGTCATCATCCCGTGATCGTGGGAATGTGGCTTATAGCTTACAAGCACGGGATGATGACACACTCGACAGTTTGTCGGAAACAACAGCCGGGCTCAGGCGTGGGAACAAAAGTTTTTGCTCCTTGCTTCTCAGTCCCATGTCGGACGAGGTAGCTATAGCTATGTCCCTACGTACACCACAATATGTAGTAATCATAATTTGCTCGATACTGAGGCCTCCTAAGCCTCCAGATAATAATTTCACGAGGTCGTTCATAAATGGCCATAAGATAAGAAAAAAAAAGTCGGGAAAATGTGAGTAATTGTTGAAATTCACACTTGAGCAATGTTTTGAATGGATTTACTAGCTAGGAAAGCAGATGTCGAGGCTCACAATATCAAACGCAACAATACGCCAGACGTTCCAACAATTACACAAGTTCTTTCAAGGGAAATTCCAAGGAACAAGTTCACTAGCTTTCGTTTACCTGAACTAGACAACACGACAAAGGGGACGACTCAAAAGTATCCGGTGATGCGAATATTTCGCGTTCATCAGTAGAATCGTTCAAAGTACCGAATTCCAAAGTAGGAATATGTACTAGAGAGCTGAGACCAGCCCGAGTTGTCAGCTAACAAGCTAGACTGCTATGCATGCGGAGTACCGAAGTTGGATCATGTATCTGACTGGTATCACTAAGGTCATAAGAGTGATCCATGCTCGTCTAACTAAAGACGGCTCAGAGGAACTTGGCCCCCACTCTTACGAGTTGGTAGACCCACCTTATATCCACCAAGGACCTTTTAACGAGCTAGCACTTTGCTTCGTACCAAGGGCATGATGACTTAATGCAACACCGATGAACGGAACTTACTCCAGTGGTTTCGTATTGGCCTATGGATGCAGTCGTACTTTATGCGAACATGATAATAACCTGTTAACTCGGACAAGAGTTATACAGTATACGCCTATATGATGCTTTACTATGGAGAGTCTTGACTACGAGCTAGACTACTCAAATAATAAACGATCTCGCACTAGAGGTTGAGACGAACGCTTGGAAGGAGTCAGACACAAGTCAGACTACCGTTCCGGAACTCGATGATTTTGAAACACTTAGATCAGAATAGATCTACCCGGATGCTGGA